>CM039675.1:172337704-172553146 GCA_022496015.1 Hordeum marinum
TTAGCTATATCTCTTCAAACTTTTTGGTTACTTGTTGCCAAAGGGGGAAAGGGTGTATATAAATCTTAGGCTTCGAGTGAGAGAGCGTGTGCTTTTATTGCTGTTTCTCAAAACATTTGGTTCTTTGGTTTGATGTGAGATACTTTTGTTCGTGTTTGGTCATACGCTGTTATGTGTGTTGCTACTAATTCCTATATTTTTGATGGTTATGTGATGATCATTCACTTTGCTTGATGTGTTGTGCTATGTTGTTTACTCTTATTGCCCCATGTACCTAATCGATTATGCATTTGCATTCAACGCAAATTTAAAATAATGCACAAGTATAGGGGGAGCTCTTGCTTATCACATACTTCTCAAAGCGACGATTATATTCATTGATTATATCATATGTCGAAGCTTTGATCTATATGTTTTCATAAGTTACCAAAAAGGGGGAGATCTAAAGAACATTTGCTCCCTTGGTGGTTTTGGTAACTAATAACAACATATATGTCATTGAACTAATGTTTCCACTAAGTATGTTTCAGGAATAGTACAACGATGGGTTGGCAAAAGGATTGTGGAATACCCCAAGATGCAAGGGAATAGATTGGGAAAGCTTCAAGCAAAAGGACTCTACATTCTACATTTGTGAGAAATCACTTTGAGTCCATAGGAAAGCCAATACTATTAAAAGATTTTGTTGGTGAACAAAATGCTCATATGTGCACAAGTGATAGTCACCACATACACCCAAAAGCTCTTCCACAAAAGTCTGTCCAAAGCCAAATATTCAAAATCGGTGGAACCAACATTTTCACTTGGTGCCACCGATTCCAGAACCTAGACAAACTCAACCAAACCCTAGCTTTTAGGTGCAACCTATTCTGCATTCGGTGCCACCGAGTTAGGCTGCCAACTTTCTGTTATGAAAGTGCACAGTTTTGGTCCCTCAAAGATTGTTGGATCGGCGTCACCAAGATTGGGCATTCTGACCGTTGGTCACCTTATCAGTGCAACCAAGATTCCTATATCGGTCTCACCGATATTCATAAGTTGCCACCTTTTGGTCACTTCAGTACCACCAAGATTAACACATCGGTGTCACCGACTTGGTCATTTTGTGTGAAACAGTTGGATTTTTGGAGATGCCTATATATACACCTCTACCAACCACCACTCACTCGAGGAGAAGCACTCAGAACTGTTCCCCACTCATACCTACTGTTTTTCTGAGAGAGAGCCACCTACTCATGTGTTGAGATCATGCCATTCCATTCCTACCGTATGAATCTTGATCTCTAGCCTCACCAAGTTGCTTTCCACCAATCCCATCTCTTCCACCAAGCCAAATCTATGAGAGAGTGATTGTGTATTGAGGAGTCTATCATCTTGAAGCACAAGAGCAAGGAGTTCATCGACACCATCAAGCCTATTACCTTTTGGGGAGTGGTGCCTCCTAGATTGGTTAGGTATCGCTTGGGAGCCTCCTACTTCGTGTTGTGGAGTGAACCAAGAAGTTTGTAAGGGCAAGGATATTGCCTACTTCTGAAGATCTACCTCGAGTTAGGCTAGTCTTCCAAGGATGTAGGCCGTCATGGTATAATCTAGGTTGCTTCTTCATGGAACCCTCTATGGTTAGAGCCCTCTGTGGACTCTCGCGACGGTTACCCTCCATGGGTTGAACACTCGATGAACGTGGATGTATGATAGAGCCACCTATCAGAACCATGGGAAAAATCATCGTGTCACCAATTGTGTTTGATCTTCCTACCATCTCTTTACTTACATGTTTGTCTTTACTTTCTACTACTATACTTGCAGACATGCATGTGTAGGTTGTACTTAACATACTATGAATGCTAAAATCTGCCAAGAATTAAAATTGGGAAAAAGTAGATTTTTATTTGGTCAAGTACTCTAATCATCCCCCTCTAGCACTATTTTCGATCCTACAAAGTCTGGCCGAAGTTTCCTCTATGGCCCCAAATGATGTGTGCTGGGTTGCACAAGTACACCATTCGGGTGACACTTGTTACACCGTGCGACTATGAATCTACCACATAAACACCCACCTCGTCAGGTAGCGCTACGCACGGTCGCCAGCACTTTCCCTGCAAACACCAGAAACTAGTTGCAACTCCTGGACAGAGATCTAGGCGATTAATAAGCCGAGAGGGTCAATTAAGTACGCCAATGCGCGGTAGTACTTTGTCTCGGATAACATACACATAAATCAGTTCTTAAGGGCGGCCTCGATGAGACAACCCACCATGTACTCCTACATGGCCTCTCATCGCTACCTTTACCAAATCGTGTTCACATACTTGGCTCTCACACTGAAGGACATTGTAAGTGCATTATATCGACTAGAGGGGGAGTGAATAGGCTACTTTTACCAATTCATCACTTAATGTAGGTGGCGTGACCCACCGTATAACAATGATGATTTTAGACACCGCGTACAATTGTTGTAGGGTTCTGAGAATCAAATTCTTCATTAATTTCTTTACACTTAGAGGGTTATTCTTCATTGATTGAAGAAAAACCGTTACTTCGTGTGTTGCATATCTAAGTCACCAATTTTGCATAAGTGTTAGGATGTGTGTCGTTTTCAAAGAACATTCGAAGATTCTAAGATATTTAGCTCACATCGCAACTTGCAAAATCTCTTTTCATCCAAGGGATTTGTGAAGATATCAGCCAGTTGTTCTTCACTGGGAATGTGGTCGATGGAGATGTCACCCTTGAGTACATGATCTTGAAGAAAATGATGACGAATCTAGATGTGCTTGGTCTTGGAATGATGAACTGGGTTCTAAGCAATCTTGATAGTTCTCTCATTGTCACAGTAGAGAGGCACATTCTTCACCTTGATGCCATAGGCCTTGAGGGTTTGCTTCATCCACACCATTTGAGCGCAACATGAACCTGCAACAATGTACTCAGCTTCAACAGTAGATAGTGACACGCAGTTCCGCTTCTTTGAGGACCAACAGACTAAGGATCCTTGGAGGAAATGGCATGTGCCTGAGGTTGACATGCGATCTACACGATCTCCAGCATAGTCAGCATCTTTGTATCCGATGAGGTGAAGATTTGAGCCCTTGGGATAGCATAATCCAAGCGTTCGTGTGTGAGCTAAGTATCGACGAATATGTTTCACAGCCTTATGGTGTGATTCCGTCGGTGTTGCTTGGAATCGGGCACACATGCAAACACTCAGCATAATATCAGGCCTAGATGCACATAGATACAATAAATATCCAATCATGGAGCGATATACCTTCTGATCAAAATCTTTACCATTTTCGTCAGTGCAGAGGTGGCATTTTGAAGGCACTAGAGTTTTGACGCCTTTGCAATCTTGCATGTCGAATTTCCTCAGAACATCCTTGAGGTATTTCTCTTGAGATATGAAGACACCATTGTCTTGCTAACGAATTTGAAGACCTAAGAAGAATTTCAACTCTCCCATCATAGACATTTGATATTCTTCACTCATCATATAAGCAATTCATCACATTAACGTTTGTCAGTACAGCCAAAGATAATATCATCCACATATATTTGGCATATGAACAGTTCATGGTCATAGGACTTAGTGAAAAGAGTTGGGTCAAGTGAACCGGGTTTCAAGCATTTCTTCATGAGGAATTCCTTCAGAGTGTCGTACCATGCCCGAGTGGCCTGCTTGAGGCCATAGAGGGCCTTGTTGAGTCGGAGGACTTTGTCGGGAGGCTTAGGGTCTTCAAATCCTGGGGGTTGACCAACATGTAATTCTTATTCAAGCTTACCATTGAGGAATGCATTTTACACATCAATTTGATATAAGATGATATCATGATGGTTAGCATAAGCAAGCAATATGCGAATAGCTTCAAGTCAAGCAATAGGTGCAAAAGTTTCATCAAAGTCAATTCCTTCAACCCGTGTGTAGCCTTGAGCTACCAGACGAGCGTTATTTCTTACCACAAGGCCATTTTCATCTTGCTTTTTGTGGTATATCCACTTGGTACCTATGATGTCGTGCTTGCGAGGATCTGGCCGCTTGACAAGTTCCACACATTGTTGAGATTGAATTGATGCAATTCCTCTTGCAAAGCTTGAATCCACTCAGGCTCCTTGAATGCTTCATCAAGTTTGGTGGGCTCTATGATAGAGATAAAAGAAAAGTTCCCACAAAAGTTAGTCAAATGTGAATCTCTTGAGCGAGTGAGGGGACCTGGTGCACTGATGTCATCGATGATTTTGTCAATCTGCACTTGATTTGCAACTCTTGGATGAGCAGGTTGACATGGCTGAGGATTTTCTTTAGCACCATTTTCTTCAGGTGTATCAGCATGAATGTCTTCAAGGATTGGAATGACTTCTTTAGTGGGTATGACATCTTCAGTACCCTTCAGCTTAATGGATTGTGACATCTTCAGGAGACTATTCATCTAGCACATAAGGCAGGTGCTCCAACAACCTTTTGGTGGTAGGTGTTGAAGACTCTGTAGGTGTGCGAGTCCTTTCCGTAACCAAGCGTAAAACCTTCATGTGCTTTCGGTGCAAATTTAGAACTATGGTGAGGATCTCCAATCCAGCATTTTGCACCGAAGACTTTGAGATAACTTACATTTGGTTTCTTGCCAGTCATAAGTTCATATGAAGTCTTCTTGAAGAATTTGTGAAGATATACTCTATTGATGATATGGCAAGCTGTATCAATTGCCTCAAGCCAGAAATGACGAGGAGTCTTGTATTCATCAAGCATGGTGCGCGCCATCTCAACAAGAGTCCTATTCTTGCGCTCCACAATGTCATTCTACTGAGGAGTATATGGGGCAGATAATTCATGAGTAATACGAAGTTCTTCAATTTTTCAATTTCCTCAAGTTCGCAAATTCATCAACTTTTCAAATTCTACAAAACTATGAAACTAGTGTTCTTCATTGAATATATATATATATATATTTGAGTTTTTCCAATGTCCTCAACAACATTCACTTATTGCTAGTTCTTCAAGTTGATTTTCATCTAAGTAAATGTGATCGGACCCATTCCCCCTCTATGCTAAACTCAACCCAGTCTGCTCTCAAATTCTTCATATGCATTCTACTTTGAAACTCATTCAAAGTCTTCACTGTGTCCTTGACAACTGAAGAATTTGCGAATAGAAATTTTAAAATTTTCACTATCTAAATTTTCGGCACTTCCCGCTCAAACAGTTCCGATTCCCATGACTTTATAACCCACAATCCCCAATTATCTCCAATACTTAGAACGTGGGTGACACATGTCACGTGGAGAGCAAGGGTCACGGGCAATCTGGTCCAAAATCTTTGGGAAGATTGGTTTTCACCTCTGCTATAAATACCCCTTCCCTTTAACTGTGCTCGGTTACTCCTCACTCCTACTCTCTCCCGAGCTCAAACCTAGCAACACCGCTAAAATCATCGCCACCGGTGTGGAAGAGCTTCACTGCCTCAACCTCACCGTCGTCATACTCACATCGGCCGCGGAAATCTTCACTCCACCGCCACTGTAGTTGTCTCCCTTTGCCAAGCTAGGGCATGGGAGATCTGGATGGACGAACTTCCCCAATTTCTTCTCACTGTTCGTCGTGTTCTTTATTAGGGAAATAAACTCTAAATATACTGCTCTTGTTGGATCTTCAAGTTTTCACGATTTCATCAAATGTGTTTATTCATCAAGAATCACATTCCAAAGCACCATACATATTCATTCCCTTGATGTTTTCCTAATTTATGATTTTGTTCAAGATTCCTCAATTGTGTGGATCCTCAAAATTTGCACAACTCTGGAGCCTAAGACAAGAACACTTAGTGAAATTCCTCAAGACATCTATTGTCAAAATTCCTCAGCTTGATGTATTTTGAAAATTTCTGAGAACGCATATGACCTCTTCAAATCCCTCACACCTATACTATATTCATAGGTACAAAATGTCTGCTGATGAATCACTAGGGTCTCATCAATTTAACTCATTTGCAGTGTTCCTTGAAGATAATTTGCACACTTCCTCAGAATCCTCAAATGTTTAGAATCCTCAACAGAAGAAAATGGCTGATGGGAAAAAGCCATAGAAGGATGGAAAGAAACCTAAAGTGCAAACTGCGTTTGAGATACTTGATGAACTGTATGAGTAATATTGCACTCCAGATGAAGAAACTCATGGCAAGGAAACTACAAAGTAGCGAAAGATTCGCATGCAGAAAATTGAGAGGAGATGGGCACCGGAGTGGAAAGAATATCACTATGTCAGTCCAAAATATATGAAGAAATTCGCTGTTAAACCCCCTTGCAATAGGCCACCCTTGGCTCCAAACCAAACTGCTGATCCCACTAGTCTCAAAACTGGTGATGACTTTCCTCAAGAATGGGAAAGCCAACAAGTCAAGCTAGCAAAGAAGGCAAAAGAGGCTGTGAAGAAATTCAATGAAGACATAGCTGTTGCTGCCTCTGCCAGAACCTCTTCTAGTGCTCCAAATAAATCTATAGTAAAATCAAAGTCCTCAACTTCAAAATCATCACAGCATAACCCTCCAGTAATTTCTTCAAAGGCCTCTGCCATGCCTTTAGTAGCTGCACAATCATTAGTTGTTGCCACAAAGTCCTCAACACCTATGCACCTTGCAACAGGCCAGAGGACCGACGGCTTCTCAATTGCTTCAGGTGTCTCTACAAGTCCCTCTAGCCAAGCACAGTCTTCAACAAGTCCTACTCTATTGAAGCTAAAGAGAACTGCTGGACAAGGTCAATGACCAAGTCCTCACACTACCAAAGATGTGGTGAATGTACCCTCAAGATCTGAGGATGATGATGAGGCTGATGACAAAGAATTGGAAGAAATCATCAGAGAAAGTCAGCAAAGGGCTGCTATAGCCAAGGGCAGCTCTGTTCCTCTCATGCTGCATCCCAAGATGATCCTCAACTTCATTGACATGTGGCATGAGGATCCCAGGACCCCACTTTTCTCACTGAACCTACCTCTTGGTTTGGACCATGTCCTCACACACTTCATTGCTGAAGAAAAATGGAAAAGAGGTCAAGCTCTGAAAGCTAAGAGGAGCAGGGCCAGAAAAGAAAAGTTTCTGAGGAACAATGTGATGAATTTGACTCCAAATCAAAGCATCACGGTTCAGTCTAAAATACTTTGCCTCTCTGAATAACAAGACAAATATGATGTTGAATGGAAGGGCACCAAAGTGAGATTTGTCAGAGCAGCCCAAGTTGTCGTTAAAGACCATAACGAGAGGGTTGCTGCTTGATCACAATCTCAAATTCCTCGGGCTGAAGAATCTGCCCAGCCTGCTAAAGAAACTGCTTCCGCAGCTGAAGAAATTCAGACTACTGAAGAACCTACCAGGGCAACCTCCACTATTGCGCCTAAAGAAATTGCCAGGACAGCTGAAAATTTTGTTGTGCCTGATGAAATTGAGATGAAAAGGGCGACTGCATCAGTTGTGCCTGAATAAAATGCTCCTCCTTCACCCTCCGCAGAAACTGCAAAATCCTCAAGGGTGAAGAACAACAACCTTCCTTATGCACGAGAAGTGAAGAAAACTAAGGCTACAAAGAAAAAGGCACCTAGAGAAAAGCATCAACTTGAGAGTCCTTAGGAGTGAAGAATTTGAAGACACTGCCAAGTTCTTCCACTAAGCCGATTGGTGCAACTCCTATCAACTCCATGCCATCCTATGAACTAGTACCATTTGGTGTTGACTATGTCATCCGAAATGATGATTTAGAAGAAAAGGATCAGTCCGCTGCTACCTCGGAGTAGATTGCTAAAGAAATTGAAGTGAAAGCTAATGCTTCAAATCCACTGGTATTATTGCCCCAGTCTTAGTTGACTGCCAAAGAGGCCGGCGTTGAAGAGATAGAAGAGGATGTGGACATTGGAAACACTACACCTCTGATCAATGATGAATTTTGGGAAACTGCACACCCAAATTCACCAGTGACCACTCGTCTGTCATAAATTCCTCAGTCTCCAGCCCAGACTGAAGATATTCACACAGGATCTGATGACTTGGCTGTAACTATCACTGAAGATATTCTAGCTGCATCAGCTGAGGAAGTTGTTACTCCAACTTCCACTAAGCAAACTATTGTACAAATTCCTCATTCTGAAGAAGTTCCTCAAATGCCTATGGAAATTGTGGGCCGCTTCAAAAAAAAATCTTCAGCCGAAGCCTAAGGTGCCATTCAAAGGCTCAAAGCGCCCCAAAGTCATGAAGACCAATTTCTTCACCGAGCACATCTTCTTCACTGGACCAAATCCATATGACTCTGGAGGAGTCGGTCACACCAGATTCTGGACAACCACGCAGATGAACTACTATGCATCAGTGTTGTTTGACAAGCAGAAAGTCTTCGAGCATCATCAAATTCCTCATGCGGATATGGAAAATATCACGTCCTTCACACCGGTGCTCATAGTTCTTTATGATGCTAGAATTCTTCCATTCTGTGTGGATATCTGTGATTGGAATGAAGAGCTGATTCTTCAATTTCATTCCACCTTGCACATCATAGGTGATGCTTCTGACATCAACTCTTGAGTCTTGGACTGGATGACTGGATCTACTCACTACACTACCCCTGCCTCCGAATTTCTTCGATCAGTCCCAGTTCCAATTCCTTCAGAAGGAGAAAGATGCCTATTTGATGAACCTGCTCTACCCAACCACATGATGTAAGTGCTGATGAAGCCTTTGGCTCCTGCAAAACCTCAAAGGACAACCTTCCTTGTGAAGGATTTGCTCTATGTGCCCAAGACGGTCTATTGCATTCTGACCAACACCCGCAATCCTTAGAAGGGACACAACTCTGAAGAAGAAGAAGTGGAGGGAATAATGAACAACATGCTATTCAAGATCATTCATGGGATACCCATCAACTAGCATGATATCTTCATGAGGACTTTGGCCAATGCAGCATTATCCCCATTTGAATTGAAGCCTTATGCTCCCTGGATCATGAAATTCATCAGATAAAGGTCTTCAATTCCTTTCAAGGCTGACTTTCAGAATCACTTTGGTTTTCTGCCTCCTATTAAAGTCCTCAAGCACACATTTGCTTCAGTTGAAGGAAAAGGCAAAGATGTCATTGATGAAGGTACTCGTCCATTGGATGGTCAATTTTGCAAAGCTGCATCTTACTCCACCAATTATGACACTGCCACCCAAGACTCTGCTGCTAAGGCCTCAGCACAAAAGCCTCGAGAGTCTGCCCCTCGTGTGATGACTGATCGTGAGCTTCTTATAAGTCTTCATAAGAAGGTTGATCGCAACCACAAGTGGGTCAAGCATCAGTTTGTTTCACTTCTTCGAGACATGACTGTTGCGCATAACACTATGAGGAAGAACCAATACTACCTCCGTGAAGTCTTCAACTGCACTTGGGCCATTCTGTCACACCTCAAGACTCCTGAAGAACTCAAGGATACCTTGAGCAGAACTTTGACTGTGCTCATCCTCCAGAGAAGAAATTCAAGAAAGTTCAAGTTTCTTAGCTGGCTACACGCTCATATTCTTCATCGCGCGAGGCAGATGAAGCTAAGGATATTGACGACACTGTGGCGGGTCCTGCATCGACAAACGACCCCGACAATGCTGGCACTCCTCCATCACCTTCAAGATGAAATTCTTCAAGGGACGTTAGTCCTCCGTTTTCGTCCCTTTTGGTCTTTGATGACAAAGGGAAAGAAAATTTGAGTTAATCTTCAAGCGGGTCTCTATATATGAGATGTTTTTGTTTAAGTTACAACTCTTGCTCTTTTGAAGCTTTTGTTGGTTGAGTTGTAAATTTAAGTCCGATGGTGGTCTCACTCTTTTGAACTGCTTTCCGCGTGCTTATTTCCTCAAGTACCTTAACGCGTGCATGCTGAATTTCGTCAGACACCATTTTCATCATGCATTTCAAATTCTTCATATCATATGTTAAATGCGTGTATGAATTACAAGATATAGGGGGAGTTCTCCATGTTTTTAACCTGCCATGTTCATTTGTAGTCCAAAGAAAATTCCTCAAATATGCACATCTTCAAGGGGAGTTCTTCTATATCTTGCAATCAAATTCCTCAAACTCAGCACTTACATTCCATATTTTTATTCCCGTTGAAAACTTAACCTATATTTCATCAATCACCAAAAAGGGGCAGATTGTTGTAAGTGCATCTAGTGCCCCTTAGTAATTTTGATGTATTAAAGACTTATAGGTTAAGGAACTAATGTGTTTGTGAGTGTACACTATCTCTATAAGTCGATGAGGAGTTTGATATATTCAGAGATTATCGACCCCTAAAAATGTATGTGTTCAGCTGAAGACTTTGGTGAAGAGCTTGGTGAAGACTTTGGTGAAGACTTTGGTATTCCTTGAGGACTTTGAAAATGAAGAAGTTGGTGTGACCTTGAAGATATGAATGAGGACTATGAAGCATGAAGAATTTTCTTTTCGTATTTTCATTTCCTTTCTTTGCGTTATAGGAAACACACTACTGTTAAAGGGGGCCGAGGTAATACTAAGGAAAATTTCCAATTGATGCTCAACTCAAAAGCCTCAACCTATCCAATCCTTCGAGTGAAGCCTTTGGAAATATCTTACAGTTCAGTCAAGTTCTTCAGTGACAGAGACAAAGTTCTTCTGGTCTCTGAGGAAATTTGTCTGACTTAGGAGTTAGGATTTCGCCAGTGTGAATTGCCTACAAGTGAGGAATATGATAAGCCTGAGGACTTTGATAGTTCGAAATTCTGACCGTTGCTGTGCTTAGCGCCTGCTATCCCCAATCATCTTATCCACATAACGGTCATATCATTGGGGGCATTTCTGTCTTATCATGTCAGGCTGCACCCTGGCTATAAATAGCCACCCCCACAACCACTAGTTGGTTGGCTGCTCCGAGGGAGAACTGACACTTGTCATTTGAGAGCAACCCATCCTCCGAAGACTTTGAGAGAAAATCATCAGTGAGGAAAAACCCAAATCAAAACCACCAAACCCAAAGTGATTGAGCATCACTGAAGATACGGTTCCTATGTGGAACTGATGCTTGTTACCTTTGAAGACTATGTATCTTCGAGACAGTTAGGCGTCATGGTCTAGTGCATCCTACAGTCAATTGGGTATCACGAAGTGACATTGGTCTAGAGAATCCAATAATCAATTGTGGATCACCGGTGACCAGTTTGTGAGGGTTTTGGAAGTCTACCCTGAAGACTTACCACGAGTGTTGGGCGAAGACTTTGTGACCTTAGCTCAAGGAGAATATGGTAGGGACTGTGTGTGTTGGGACTGTGTGTCCTCTAGTTTAAATACCAGGCCGCTCCAAACCAGACGTACGACTGTCACAACAGTTGGAACTGGGTCATCAAACCATTGTCTTCATCGAGCTACCTTGTTCTATTTCCTCAACCCTTTCATTTCCTTGTATACCTGTTGACGAAATTGATTGTTACTACTTGAAGAATTTGACTGAAGACTTTCTCAATTTACTCACCTCACATTCTTCAAGTTACCTTGTTCCTCACCTGCTTATCATGTATCACGCTACCTGTATTCTGTGCATGTTTTATTTCATCATGATGACTATGCTATTGCTATGTTTCTCATGGACCAGAGTACATATTACATTGCTAGTTACTCATCACTTTACAAATTCTTCAAGTTGAAGTTCCTCATGTGATGAATTTGTAAAAATTTCCTATTCACGCCCCCTCTAGTCGATATAACGCACTTTCAGACATGAGACATCCATTCAAATTCACCGCCCAAATGGATCAGACCCGACACGACTCTAAGCATAGCAGGCATAGTAACCTAGCATGGATGTGTAAGCACAACAAGGCTCATGCAAGTTGGTACTCATGCTAAGTTGTTTCAACTATTTAATATGACAAGGAGAGGTCATGCAAAGGAATGGGTTCATCTATCGAGAACATGTAACAGTTGAATCATGATTGACCTAATGCAGCTAAAGAGAGGAGGGGCAAGAGAGTGGGTTTATATGAGTATGCTTAAGGGGGGTGCTTGCCTGACAGTTCTAAAGATAATACTTCTCTTCATTAGTGTTAACAATCACAACATCAAAACCATCGCCTATCGAGAAGGAACAAAAACTGGCAAACAAGGAGGAACAACATTCAATTCATGCAATGCACAATCATGATGTATGATATGGCAAAAAAAGGTGCTGAATAGACCTAGAGGAATAATTAACCAAGTTAATTGAAGTGGAATTCAAACAAGTTTGAATTCCAACTCCAAATGATATTTCATACATTGTCCTACTCATAAAATGTCCCAATTGGTGGGGTTAACTTGATGAAACATGCATGATCATGGCCTAAATAGATTCATTGGATTTTTCTGATCATTTTTCATATATAAGTTGTTTTCATCTGACTTACAAATTGTTTTCTAAGATTTTTAGAAGTTTTAAACATTCTATGAGTTAAATAAATCATTTATGATTTATTTTAATTCCAGAAAGTATATATTGCATCAGCATTACCTAATGGTGATGTCATCAGGTCAACACGGCTGACCAGGGTCAAACCTCACCAGTGGGACCCATTGGTCAGTTTCTCAGCAAATTAACGGGGTTAATTAGCATTAAGTTAGTCCTAACTAAACCAATTAGTAGGCATGGTCCCATTGTTAGTGGCACATGTGGTTAACTAAACAAATCAAATAATTAATTGCTTAAGCCAGATTTGACTCGATGTTGGCCCCACCTATCACTGACTCTGGGAGGTCAAACCTGTCGGCATTATGCCGCTGGTGATTCCAAGAATGACAGAGAGGATCGGGTTTCGCCCCTAGAGCACCATTCAGAGCATGGTTTTCTCTATGTGATCCTAGGAGTGAGCCGCGTCCATTGGAGGCCTTCGTTGGAACAGGGGTTGCCGGAGCTGATGGCGGTGAGCTATTCTTTGGCGGCCATAGTTCGGATGTTAGCGGGCATGGTGCTACGATGGATGTGGAAGCAATGCAAAGCACACTACGGCCTCACGGGAGCGCGGTGAGTGCGGTTACATGCTCACGAGCGGGCGACAACGGCTATGGCTGTGGTGGCTGCATGGACGTGCAGCAGCGGGTTCTCGGCTCCTGTGGTAACCACAGCTAGAGGTCATGAACAACAGAGGGAAGGAGGGAAAGATGGAGAGGGGCTCACAGAGGTTCATTTGGCACACTGGTGTGGTCGGGGATGCGTCGACGCGGCCGAATATATGGCGGGGACCTTCGGTGGCCAAAGCTTGAAGATGACAACATCAGGGTTATGGAGGGCATCTGAGCTTGCGTGTCTCGGCTAGGATGGCAAGAAGGTCATGGAGAAGATCGGGGGCACTACTGAGAGGCTCGGGGGTGGTTGTGGCACGACAATGACGAGCGGCGGCGACGACAACGCTCAGTCATGCAGGGAAAGGGGCACCAGAGAAGGGGAGAGGCTCTAGAGAGAGAGGGGAATGGCAAAGGAGGTCACTGGGACATCTTTCCCGCGTTGGATAGGCTTGATGGAGGCTGAGAGGTGGCAAGCAGGAGGTGGCGTCGCCTCCTGTGTGTGCGCAACTCCCTCGTGCCTACTAGGACGAGGTTGAAGAAGGCACCGGGTGGCCTGGTGGGCTGGGCCACTAGTTGGGCCCGCCAAGTAAGTCCTTCTCCCTGTGTTTTCTATTTCCTTCTTTCTTTTCTATTTATTGCTCTCTGTTTTATCGCTTTGCCATTGATTTCAAATTCAAACAATTTTCAAACTAGTGAGAAAGTCCTCTAAATATTTTTATGTGGCTCTTTGGACATTTCCAAATGCACATAAAATGTTTTAGGGTATTTTAAAATATATTCTATACATATTATGAATATAAATTCAAATTCAAATATAATATTGATTCAAATTCCAGGGCCAAATTATTCCTTAAAAATGTTCCTAAATTTTGGTTTGAAATATTAATCTTGCCAAAATTCTGAGAAACACTTTTAAAGCATTTAGACACAGTGAAAACAATTTTGAGGGCTCCTTGCCCTTTTTTTGTTTAAAGTTTTGAGGCTTTTAGAATTCCTCAATTAAAACTTCAGCAAAAGTAACATGATGACATGATTATGTTGATGATATTAGTCACACCATAAATTTATTGGTACAAAAATTCTAGGGCTCTAACAGAACACACTGGCAACAACAACTAGAAAACATTAATAAGAGAGAGAGGGTTTTTAGTTGAAAAGGATTTTGAGGTTGTTCAACGAACATCACACCACAAGTTGCAAGGCACACGAACACCACACATACACTCTTTCAAACATCGCATGAAGCAAAATAAGGAATGGATGACATGATGCCATGATGCAAAATCAATGACATGAAGCAAACTTTATTATCTCAAACCAGATGATGGCATACATGGAAGGTTCACACATGAAAATGGTTACATGATTTGGAAAGGTGCTCTTGGGGTGTTACAACTCCCCCACTACAAGAATATCTTGTCCCGAGATCTAGGAACAGAAGAATTCGGGAAATTCATAACGTAGAAGGTCCACACGTTCCCAAGTGTCTGCTTTGTCGGAATGATGAGACCACTTCAAATTTAGAAACTTGATAGACTTGGTGCGAGTGTGGTGCTGAGTCTCTTCAAGGATAGCAACTAGATGCTCATGATAGGATATGTCTGCTTCGAGATCAATGTCTTGGAAATCGACTGTGCGCTTGGGAATCTTGAAACACTTGCAGAGTTGAGAGATGTGAAACACATCATGCACATTTGATAAATTGGAAGGAAGCTCGAGTTGGTAGGCAAGGTCCCCTCTCTTTCCCACAATCTTGAAAGGACCCACAAAGCATGGTGCAAGCTTTCCTTTGATGCCAAAGCATTGAGTGCCCTTCTAGGGAGACACTCGGAGATAGAAAAAGTCATCGATCAGAAAGGCATGTCATGATGCATGTTATCATAATAGCTCTCATGACGGGATTGAGCCGCCTTGAGATTTTCATGAATGACACACCACATCTCTTCTGCATCAGTGATCATGTGTAACATCCCAAATTTCATTTTGGAATGTTATGAAATATAGCTATGCATCATCATCATCATTGCTTGAATGTATGGATTTGTTGAAATGCTTCTTCTGACTTTCTGAAAGTCCCTTTCAATTTTCAATATGTTGCTTTCACCTATTTGAAAACCTTGGAAAAGTTCAAAATAAGAGGGAGAAACATGACACTCCACACCAGCGCTTCTTGGTGATTTATTTGAACAATAAAAACTAGGGGCTATTTTGAAAAATATTTGCAAAAGCTTTTAAAACCATATAGGCAATTTCTGAAAATATTCTTTTCCAAAGTATTCAAATGACAGAATAAAAATGTTCAATAAATGGCATTTATTATTCTGTTAATTTTGATATATACTTTTCCTATATTTGGAATTAAATCGAAGGCATTAAAGGAATTTTACTGTGCTGGTATTTGAAAATAGGAAAAACTTTAAAAAGTTCAAGACCCGGTCAGCCCATCTGTCTTTATTCCCACCCCGACTTTCCTTTCCATCGGCCACCGACGCTCCCGCACTTCTCTCTCCCTCGCTGACAGCGGACCCCACCCCGACCGTTCGCTGCATCGGCGCGGCCGTCTCCCACCTCGCGCCCGCAACCCTCGTCGATGATCCATCCTCACCGGATCTCTCTCCCTTTCCTTTCCCTCGCTCCATCGTGCCCCTATATATAGGCGGCCACCCTCTGCACTCCATTCCACCCGAAACCCCTCTCTCTCCCTCGCCAGAACGCTGCCAACGAGCTCGCCGGAGATCCTGCACCCACCGAACCTCCCACCGCACCTCGCCGTTGCCACACTCCACCCCACTACCTCCCGTAGCCACCAATTGACGCCGGACGCCCGCCGCTGTCGCCTGGACCTCTCCGACGTCACCCTCGACCACCGGAGCGACCTCCGCGACCAGCTTCAACCACCAGCCACCACCATCCTCGCCGGAGATCTCCTCCCCCTCTCTGTAAGTCGCCGTCTCCACCGTAGCCGTCGGATCCGTAGCCTACGCACGAGATTAGATCCATTTATAACTCGAACCAGTATCCTCTAACATTCGGTCGTCCGCCCACAAACACCCGCACGCACGCTCCTTCGACCAATAGGAACCTGACACGTAGCCCCTGTCCGATCGTTAGTTTTTTTTCTTTTTCTTTTCTGATTTAGAAAATAGAATGCATCCTGATTTTGTTTTTATCATATCTTTTAAACTATATGTTGTTTTTAGTTGATTCTTTTTGCATTAGGTCACATATTTCATGTAGTTTCACCCTGTAGTCTTAGATTTTAAATTTGAATTTAATCAAATTTGCTCAAACTACTCAAATCTGAATAACTAGAGTTTAAAAATAGATTTTTGTATGAATCTTTTTGCTACTGCTTGGTATTAGTTAGGAATGTCATCATGCTTAGTTTGAACATTTTTAAGATAAATTTGATTAGTGTTTTAGCTATAAACAGAATCTGCCTAGTGGGTAGTATAGTTTAAATAATTTAGTTTTAGTTAGTTCAAATCATATTTGTTATATGTTGTTTTTAGTAGGTTCTGTTGTTTAAACATTAGGTGTTTTACTTGCTGATAATAATAACATAATTTGATTAGTTTATTTATATATTGTTGTAGGAATCTTTACTCTTTTTCAACTAGGTTTAATTTGATTAAAACTAACTAGTTAGTAATAGTTTCCTTTAACAAAGTTTTAGATAATTAAATTCTGTTTTCTAAGAAAAGTTTTAGTAAATTGTTTTCTGTTAGGAGAATTGTTTTATTAATAAAATTATAGTTTATTTCACTCTATGGTTAACAAACTCTAGCCCACTTCATGTAGTAGTGTTTATCAAAACTTTTAAAACCCTACTAAGATTTTTCTTAACAAAACTTTAAATGGATTTAATTCTGTTTATTAATAAAATATTTCTATTGTTCTTTTCTGTCAACTATTGTTTTGTTAATACCAATAGTTCTATTTGTTAGTAGTAGTTCACCCATCATCTTTTTAGAAAACAAAACTATGTGTTGATTTCTTTTCTTGTGATTGTGCCCTGTTTTGTCTTGAGAGATTCTAGTTCATTCCTGATTTTGTGAGTTACAATGTTTGTTGCATGCTTATTGAGTGCTCTTGTTTGATTCGTTAGATCATCCGTAGTGCGAGGCTTGTTACCTAGAGTCCCTCGAGTACGAAGATCGTCAATCAGGCAAGTCGCTTTGATCATGCATACCTATGTTTTATTGCATTAGTTCTTCCATCACCCCAATTGCATGCAAAGTAGGTAATTGGAAACTTGGTTACTTGTTGTAGTATCATGTGGTAGGATCCCCTCAATCCCTTGTCACTTTGGCCCCGGGAAACGTTCAATTAATTTTGCTATGATATTAGTAGACGGGGTTGGATGTGTGATTCATGAGAGTGTGAGTTAATAATTTCAAGACCTACATGATGATCAAGACATCAAGTTTTCAACTTACCTCTGGGTGGATGATGGTTGAACGGCGCCCTGGAGAAACCAGTGGTTAGCCTAGGTGATGCTGGAGATGTGCCAGTATTCACGCGGAAAGGTCCACCCAGGCACAAAGAGATGGATGGATGCTTCAAGACCCAAGGCTTACCTGCACAGCCACAAGTCATTATGGGCTCTGGCTTGGTTGGATATCATGGTGACCCTAGACAGGCGGTGCTACGAGATGTAGAAGAACGGTAGGAAAGGATGGGCACCGACAGAGTCGCAGGGAAACACTTTGGAAGACCATGTTTTGGTCATCCATTTCTCAAACACCCTGAAGTTCGAGAAATCAAACGGAGGCGACCAAATCTTGTGGGGAACGTGTGCAAAACTCTACAGAGTACTCAAAGCTAATCGATTAGCCGTGTCCACGGTCATGGACGACTTGAGCCAAAGGAACTGAAACTTCCAGAACCCTCAACACAATTAAAATGATGATGTGGGTATTAATAACTTGGGTATGATAATTGGTTGGTGGAACCATCTCATTTTGGAATGCTCTTCGCCACGCCTATCTTCACCTTCTTCAGCATAGCATCCAGAAGTTGAGCTTGGCGAATTTGACTTCCAAGGTGGGAAAAACTTGAAGGTTGGCAAGAAACCCTTGAGGAAGTACTTGGAGGTTGAGCTTGCGGAAAGCTTCACAAAGCTCAGGTTGGAAAGGCTTGAGAATAAGACTATTGCAATACACCTTTCTGGTCAAAGTGTCTGCAATCACATTTGCTTTACCGGGAGTACACTCAATGCTCGGATTGTACTCCTGGATATATACATTGATGTACCGTGTGCGTACCAGCATGATCTTGGGATGGTACAAAAACGTCGGAGATTTGACCTTTCAGGTCGGGTCGCTACAGAGATGGTATCAGAGCACACGCTGACCGTAGGACGTAACCTCTAGGATTGGAAAGCCTTAGGACTTATTTCCCTTTTGTCTTTTAAATTCTTATACTCTCATCTACTCGTTTCTGACTTCCCTCCGTTTATTTGAAAATTTATAGATGGCCACCTTCATCCTAGTGTTGATCACAGAGTTTTGCCAGCCTGACGCAATGATGCCCTTTGGCAAGGAGCTGATGAGGATCGTCAGGGACGTGAGGATTGCTTTGCCGAGAATCACCGGGACTCCTATCATGTCTTTTCCACAAGACGGATGCTACAGGATCGAGGTGCACATTCCAGGGAAGACCTTTGGGAATCGGAAGGAACCCATCGACCTCAAGTTTGTGGCACCCAGCTGGATACTTGGGATAGACATGGCCATTCATCGTGCCCTTGGCCGTATTCAGGAGGAATAGAGAGGTGGAACCATTTCACCAGGACTCAACATGGTTTGTCACAGGGATGCCCGTGGAAACATCATAACCACTCCCACTGAAGACACCACCATTTCCTATATCCAGACCTTGGAGACGCACGTGAGGACCTTGGAGCTTTGGGTACGTGCCGACATGAAGACGATCAAGAGGCTGATGAACCGTGAGATTGACCTCGAAGCTGACTTATGGGAAGCCGAGTACGAGCATGAGTATGAAGTGAAGGATTTCTTAGAGAGGATCGACATGCTAAACACTCGCATCGCAACTCTGGAGGAACAGCTGGACATGGGGGAAAATCTTCACCCCGAAGGAGACATGGCTCCTTTCATCAGTGACGATGATGACTATGAGGAGAGCACCACTTGAGGAGGCTCAGTCACCATGTACATTTGAGGAAAACTTTAGTTATTCCCCCCATGTATCTTTTATTTTCAACGTTAAAGCGTAGGTCGATGCTTGGTTTGATGGAGATTTGTATCTCGATGTGTGACTTTGAGTTGAATTAATGAATGAGTGCTTGATGTGACATGTTTGTGCATTGCATATGGGTAGTGTTTTTCTTTCTAGGCCCTTGTTCTATTCTAATTCTCAACCCTTTGAAAACAGCAAGATGCCTCCACGACGTGAGTCCGACTTCACTTTCCCATCGGAACTCACGCAACTCCTCCAGCAGCAGAACGCACTGATGCAGCTATTGATCCAGAATCAGACCAACAACCAGAAAAACAACAACCACCATCCACCTCAGGCTGACAGCCTCACTCGTTTTCTAAGGTTGAATCCCCCAACCTTCTCCAGCAGCACAGAGCCCATTGTGGCAGATGATTGGCTTCGTAAGATGGAGAGGGAACTCGTCACCGCTGGATGTACTGACGCTGAGAAGGTGCGCTTTGCCGCACATCAACTCGAAGGACCAGCAGCTTCATGGTGGGAGAACTACACCACCACATACCCCATTACTGATGTAACTTGGGAGCAGTTCAAGCAAGCTTTCCGCCCCGCACATGTCTTAGTTGGAGCTATGAGCCTGAAGAAGCGTGAGTTTCGCAACTTACGCCAGGGGAACCGTTCCGTGGCCCAGTATGTGGACGAATTCAGCATGTTGGCCCGTTATGCACCAGGAGATGTGGCCGATGATGTGGCCAAGCAGGAGAAGTTTCTTGAAGGACTCAACGATGAGTTGAGCATGCAGCTGGTAGTGGCTACTTTCAACAACTACCAAGAGCTGGTGGACAAGGACCTCATCTTGGAGGGAAAACAACAACAAATTGAGAACCGCAAGAGGAAGTATACTCAGGGGAAGTTCAACTCTAGAGCTCATCAGAAGCCCCGCTACTCCCCGTACTCAGGGAATACCGGATCAGGGACCGGTAAGTTTGGAAGGCACACTCATGCCGTGCACAACCATGCAGGCCACAACCATGTAGGAAATGGGAATGCCCGTCCCAACCATGGCAACTTCAAGACTGACAATGGGAATGGGAACAACAACCAGCACCGTCATGCTCCTACTCAGAAGGATCTGAGCCACATCACCTGTTTCAAGTGCCAGAAGACAGGGCACTATGCTACTGAGTGTCCCCAGAGCAAGCAGGGAAATGGAAACGGCAACAACAACGGCAACTCAGCAGCTAAGAAGCCCAACCCTTTTCCCCGTGCTCAGGTGAACCACATTGATGTGGAGGAAGTCTATGATCAGCTCGAGACTGTATTTGGTAAGTTTTTACTGCATTCATGTCCAGTTACAGTACTTTTTGATTCCAGTGCAACTCATTCTTTCATATCAAGGGTAGTTGTGGAAAAGTATGGTTTGTCCACCAAAACCCTTAGTCAGCCATTTAAGGTCAGTTCCCTAGGAGGTATGATGATGGCAGGGATAGGATGCAATGCCTTGAAGCTCAATATAGGAAACCATGTTTTTCCCACCGACCTCATTGTCTTAGAATCCCAGGGATTGGATGTAATCCTAGGTATGGATTGGATGACCAAGTATGAAGGAAACCTTGATTGCCCAGCAAGTCTATTTCACTCACCACTCCGGAGAACAAGAGGATAAAGTATGTATCCCGACGCACCCAGATGAGTGCTCGGTTAAATTCCCTCACAGGAGTTGTTCAGGAGGAAGTACCGGTTGTACGAGACTTTCCAGATGTATTCCCGGAGGAATTACCAGGCATGCCACCAGATAGGGAGATTGAGTTTCTAATTGAGATAATACCAGGGATAGCCCCAATTTCCAAGAAACCCTATCGGATGCCCGCAAATGATCTATTATAAATCAAGAAGCAAATTAAGGATTTATTGGACAAGGGATATATTCGTCCAAGTTCTTCACCTTGGGGAGCCCCAGTTGTTTTGGTGGAGAAGAAGGATAAACCTTGAGAATGGTAGTCGATTATTGTGCCTTGAAAGAGGTGACTATCAAGAACAAGTACCCTCTACCGATGATTAATGACTTGGTTGATTAGCTCGTAGGAGCCAAAGTATTCTCCAAGATCGATCTTTGATCAGGGTATCACCAATTGAAAATTCGTGAACAGGATATACCCAAAACAGCTTTCACCACAAGGTATGGCTTGTATGAGTATACCGTCATGTCTTTTGGTTTGACAAATGCTCCTGCTTACTTCATGAGTTTGATGAACAAAGTATTCATGGAATACCTGGACAAGTTTGTTGTGGTGTTCATCGATGACATATTGATATTCTCCAAGAACGAGGAAGAACACAAGGAACATTTGCGTTTAGTTCTGGAGAAGCTTAGAGAACATCAGTTATATGCCAAGTTCAGCAAATGAGAATTTTGGCTGACGGAAGTCGGATTCCTTGGACACATTATTTCCCGAGATGGAATAGCAGTGGACCCCGCTAAGGTTGAAGCCATCACTGAGTGGAAGTCACCCACCTCAGTTAAGGAGATCCGCAGTTTCCTCAGACTTGCCGGATATTACCGGAGGTTCATTGAGAATTTCTCAAAGATTGCCAAGCCCATGAGGGAGTTGTTGAAGAAAGAGTCTAAGTATATTTGGACTGAGGAATGTGAAGCCAGTTTTCAGGAGTTGAAGAAACGTTTGGTCATAGCCCCAGTGTTGATTTTGCCCAATATTCGGAAGGACTTCCAGGTTTACTGTGATGCTTCACGTCAAGGACTTGGAGGAGTACTCATGCAAGATGGAAAGGTTGTAGCTTATGCATCCAGACAACTACGACCTCATGATTTGAATTATGCCACCCATGATTTGGAACTAGCAGCCGTAGTGCACGCACTCAAGACCTGGAGACATTTCCTTATCAGAAATAGTTGTGATGTTTACATCGACCATAAGAGCCTGAAATATATCTTCACGTAGAAGGAGTTGAACCTCAGACAGAGGAGATGGTTAGAGTTAATCAAGGACTATGACATGAGATTACATTACCATCCAGGAAAGGCAGATGTTGTGGCAGATGCTTTGAGTCGGAAGAGTTATGTGAACACACTCACAGCGGGAGGATTACCTCAGGAGTTAGCCGATGATCTCAGAGAGCTTTGGCTAGAGATAGTTCCAAGAGGATATGTTGCCACACTGGAGATCCAGTCCACCTTGACCGAAAGAATTTGTGAAGTCCAGAAGTCGGACAAGGAGATAGCTGAGATTGAGCAAAGAATGAAAGATGTTAAAGCTAAAAGTTTTCATGAGGATGAACAAGGAACTCTGTGGTTTGAGAACCGAATCTATGTGCCCAATGATCCAGAGCTCAGGAAGTTGATACTTCAGGGAGCCCACGATTCCCCTTACTCGATACACCCAGGCAACACCAAAATGTACCTGGATTTGAAGGAAAGTTACTGGTGGACAGGTATGAAAAAAGATATTGCCGAACATGTGGTGGTATGTGATGTTTGTCAGCGAGTAAAGGCGGAACATCAGAAACCGGCAGGATTACTCCAACCTTTGCTGATACCCGAGTGGAAATGGGAAAAGCTTGGTATGGACTTCATCACAGGATTACCCACGACCCGTTCAGGTTATGATTCCATCTGGGTAGTGGTAGATCGCTTGACCAAGGTGGCTCATTTCATTCCAGTGAAGACCACCTATACCAGTGCTAAGCTAGCTAAGATATATATGACCAGGATCGTATGTCTGCATGGAGTTCCGAGGAGTATCATGTCAGATAGAGGAACACAATTTACCTCAAAGTTTTGGCATCAACTACATGAAACTTTGGGTACGAGGCTGGAGTTCAGTACAACTTTTCATCCGCAGACCGATGGACGGACTGAGAGAGTCAACCAAATTCTAGAGGACATGTTGAGAGCTTGTGCGCTAGATTATGGATCTAGTTGGGATGACAACTTACCTTACGCAGAATTCTCATACAACAACAGTTATCAGACCAGTCTGAAGATGGCCCCTTTCAAAGCTTTATACGGAAGGAGGTGCAGAACACCATTGATGTGGGATGGTGTTGGAGACCGAAAACTTTTTGGTCCCGACCTTATCCGAGATTCTGAAGAGAAAGTCAAGCTGATTCGTGACACACTGAAAATAGCTCAATATCGATAGAAGAGTTATGCTGACAACAAACGTAAGGAAGTGACGTATGAAGTGGGAGACCGAGCATATCTTCGTGTGTCCCCACTTCGAGGAATCAAGAGGTTTGGTGTTAAAGGAAACTTAGCAGCCAGATTCATAGGCCCCTACAAAATTCTTGAATGTAGAGGCGAAGTTGCATACAAGCTGGAATTGCCGGAAGGATTTTTCGGAGTTCATGATGTGTTCCATGTTTCCCAGCTGAAGAAATGCCATGCTAAGATGGCTGGTATTCCTTTGAGAGACGCCGTGCCCCTAGAGGCCATACAGCTTGACAGTGATCTGACTTACGAGGAGAAGCCTATCAGGATCCTTGAGACTGCCAACAGAGTTACCTGCAGTAGGATCATCAAGTTCTGTAAGGTTTTCTGGAGTCACCACACCGAGGAAGAATCCACCAGGGAACGCGAAGAAGATCTTCGTAGAGACCACCCGCACCTATTTTCTAGACAACCCGAATTTCGAGGGCGAGATTCATCTTCAGGTGGGTAGGTTTGTAACATCCCAAAATTTCATTTTGGAATGTTATGAAATATAGCTATGCATCATCATCATAATTGCTTGAATGTATGGATTTGTTGAAATGCTTCTTCTGACTTTCTGAAAGTCCCTTTCAATTTTCAATATGTTGCTTTCACCTATTAGAAAACCTTGGAAAAGTTCAAAATAAGAGGGAGGAACATGACACTCCACACCAGGGACTTCTTGGTGATTTATTTGAACAATAAAAACCAGGGGCTATTTTCAAAAATATTTGCAAAAGCTTTTAAAACCATATAGGCAATTTCTGAAAATATTTTTTTTCAAAGTATTCAAATGACAGAATAAAAATGTTCAATAAATGGAATTTATTATTCTTTTAATTTTGATATATACTTTTCCTATATTTGGAATAAATCGAAGGCATTAAAGGAATTTTACTGTGCTAGTATTTGAAATAGGAAAAACTTTAAAACGTTTAAGACCCGGTCGACCCATCTGTCTTTATTCCCACCCCGACTTTCCTTTCCATCGGCCACCGACGCTCCCGCACTTCTCTCTCCCTCGCTGACAGCGGACCCCACCCCGACCGTTCGCTACATCAGCGAGACAGTCTCCCACCTCGCGCCCGCAACCCTCGCCGGTGATCCATCCTCACCGGATCTCTCTCCCTTTCCTTTCCCTCGCTCCACCGCGCCCCTATATAAAGGCGGACACCCTCCGCACTCCATTCCGCCAGAAACCCCTCTCTCTCCCTCGCCGGAATGCTGCCAACGAGCTCGTCGGAGTTCCTGCACCCACCGAACCTCCCACCGCACCTAGCCGTCGCCACACTCCACCCCACTACCTCCCATAGCCACCAATCGACGCCGGACGCCCGCCGCCGTCGCCTAGACCTCTTCGAAGTCGCCCTCGACCACCGGAGAAACCTCCCCGACCAGCTTCGACCACCGGCCACCGCCATCCTCGCCAGAGATCTCCTCCCCCTCTCTGTAAGTCGCCGTCTCCACCGTAGCCGACGGATCCGTAGCCTACGCACGAGATTAGATCCATTTATAACTCGAACCTGTATCCTCTAACGTTCGGTCGACCGCCCGCAAACACCCGCACGCACGCTCCTTCGACCAATAGGAACCTGACACGTAGCCCCTGTCCGATTGTTAGTTTTTTTCTTTTTCTTTTCTAATTTAGAAAACAGAATGCATCCTAATTTTGTTTTTATCATATCTTTTAAACTATATGTTGTTTTTAGTTGATTATTTTTGCATTAGGTCACATATTTCATGTAGATTCACCCTGTAGTATTAGATTTTCAATTTGAACTATAAAATTTGAATTTAATCAAATTTGCTCAAACTACTCAAATCTGAATAACTAGAGTTTAAAAATAGATTTTTGTATGAATATTTTTGCTACTGCTTTGTATTAGTTAGGACTATCATCATGATTAGTTTGAGGATTTTTGAGATAAATTTGATTAGTGTTTTAGCTATAAACAGAATCTGCCTAGTGGGTAGTATAGTTTAAATAATTTAGTTTTAGTTAGTTCAAATCAGATTTGTTATATGTTGTTTTTAGTAGGTTCTGTTGTTTAAACATTAGGTGTTTTACTTGCTGATAATAATAATGTAATTTGCTTAGTTTATTTCTATATTGTTATACGAATCTTTATTCTTTTTCAACTAGGTTTTATTTGATTAAAACAAACTAGTTAGTAATAGTTTCCTTTAACAAAGTTTTAGATAATTAAATTATTTTTGCTAAGAAAAGTTTTAGTAAATTATTTTCTGTTAGGAGAATTGTTTTATTAATAAAATTATGGTTTATTTCACTCTATGGTTAATAAACTCTAGCCCACTTCATGTAGTAGTGTTTATCAAAACTTTTAAAACCCTACTAAGATTTTTCTTAACAAAACTTTAAATGGATTTAATTCTGTTTATTAATAAAATATTTCTATTGTTCTTTTCTGTCAACTATTGTTTTGTTAATACCAATAGTTCTATTTGTTAGTAGTAGTTCACCCATCATCTTTTTAGAAAACAAAACTATGTGTTGATTTCTTTTCTTGTGATTGTGCCCTATTTTGTCTTGAGTGATTCTAGTTCATTCCTGATTTTGTGAGTTACAATATTTGTTGTATGCTTATTGAGTGCTCTCGTTTGATTCGTTAGATCATCCGAAGTGCAAGGCTTGTTACCTAGAGACCCTCGAGTATGAAGATCGTCAATCAGGCAAGTCACTTTGATCATGCATACCTATGTTTTATTGCATTAGTTCTTCCATCACCCCAATTGCATGCAAAGTAGGTAATTGGAAACTTGGTTACTTGTTGTAGTATCATGTGGTAGGATCCCTTCAACCCCTTGTCGCTTTGGCCCCGGGAAACGTTCAATTAATTTTGCTATGCTATTAGTAGACGGGGTTGGATGTGTGATTCATGAGAGTGTGAGTTAATAATTTCAAGACCTACATGATGATCAAGACTTCAAGTTTGCAACTTACCTCTGGGTGGATGATGGTTGAACGGCGCCCTAGAGAAACCAGTGGTTAGCCTAGGTGATGCTGGAGATGTGCCAGTATTCACGCGGAAAGGTCCACCCAGGCACAAAGAGATGGATGGATGCTTCAAGACCCAAGGCTTACCTGCACAGCCACAAGTCATTATGGGCTCTGGCTTGGTTGGATATCATGGTGACCCTGGACAGGCGGTGCTACGAGATGTAGAAGAACGATAGGAAAGGATGGGCACCGACAAAGTCGTAGGGAAACCCTTTGGAAGACCATGTTTTGGTCATCGGTTTCTCAAACACCCTGAAGTGCGAGAAATCAAACGGAGGCGACCAAATCTTGTGGGGAACGTGTGCAAAACTCTGCAGAGTACTCAAACCTAATCGATTAGCCGTGTCCACGGTCATGGACGACTTGATCCAAAGGAACTGAAACTTCCGGAACCCTCAACACAATTAAAATGATGATGTGGATATTAATAACTTGGGTATGAGAATTGGTTGGTGGAACCATCTCATTTTGGAATGCTCTTGGCCACGCCTATCTTCACCTTCTTCAGCATAGCATCCAGAAGTTGAGCTTGGCGAATTTGATCTTCCAAGGTGGGAAAAACTTGAAGGTCGGCAAGAAACCCTTGAGGAAGTACTTGGAGGTTAAGCTTGCGGAAAGCTTCACAAAGCTCAGGTTGGAAAGGCTTGAGAATAAGACTATTGCAATACACCTTTCTGGTCAAAGTGTCTGCAATCACATTTGCTTTACCGGGAGTACACTCAATGCTCG
Organism: Hordeum marinum; assembly: GCA_022496015.1. Classification (NCBI taxonomy): domain Eukaryota; kingdom Viridiplantae; phylum Streptophyta; class Magnoliopsida; order Poales; family Poaceae; genus Hordeum; species Hordeum marinum. Next base: position 172,364,902 of record CM039675.1, read on the forward strand.
GATTGTACTCCTGGATCATTTCCACCCAATGTGCCTACAAGACATTGAGATTTCGTTGAGTGAAAATTTACTTTAAGATCTTGTGGTCAATGCACACCTCAACTGGCCTTCCCCACAAGAGGTGTCTCCATGTCACCAAAGCATGAACAACTGCCGCCAGCTCAAGATCATGAGTGGGGTAGTTCTTCTCGCTTGGCTTCTGCTGGCGCGAGGTAGAAGCTACCACTTGGTTATCTTGCATGATAACACCACTAGTCCATGGAGGAAAGCATCACAAAACACTTGGAATGGTTTGGATTCATCAGGAGGAGTGAGAACCGGAGCTAAAGTCAGCTTTTCCTTGAGTGTATTGAATGCCCCATCACACTCAGGAGTCCACACATATTTGATACTATTCTGGAGGAGATTAGACAAAGGATTAGCAAGCTTGGAGAAGTTCTCCACGAATCTTCTGCAGTAACTTACAAGCCCAAGGAATCTTCGAAGATTCTTGACATTCTGAGGAGGCTCCCACTTCACAATGGCCTCAACCTTCTCAGAATCGTCCTTGATGCCCTCGACAAAGATGATATGCCCAAGGTACACCACTTCATTGAGCCAAAAATCACAATTGGAGAACTTAGCATAGAACCGATGCTCTCTTAACTTGTCAAGCACAAGTCTGAGATGCTTTGCATGTTCTTCTTTGATCTCAGAGAATACTAGAATGTCATCAAGATACACCAAGACGAATTCATTCTTGAAGGGAGATAAGACGAAGTTCATCATGCGAGAGAAAGTTGGAGGGGCAGGTGCAAGACCAAAGAACATCACTATGTACTCATAAGAGCCAAAGCTTGTCGTGAAAGCAGTCTTTGGAATATCCTCTTCACGGATTTGGATTTGATGATAGCCCATCCAAAGATCGATCTTAGCAAAAACCTTGGCCCCTTTCAATTGCTCAAACAATTCGTTGATGTTGGGAAGTGGGTACTTGTTTCTAATTGTGTTCTTATTCAATGGATGGTAATCGACACATTTTCGGTCTGTGCCATCCTTCTTCTTGACAAACAGAACGCCACAACCCCACGGTGAAGAACTTGGTCTAATCAAATCCAGACGTTCTTGTTCATCTAGATGCTTCTTCAACTCTTTCAGCTCCTCAGGGACAAGCTTATAAGTATGCTTGCAAACTGGTTCAGTTCCAGGTTCGAGTTTGATCACAAGCTCCACTGGCCGGTGAGGAGGCATTCCTAGCAATTCTTCTGGAAAGATATATTCATACTCACAAATGACAAGGACTTGAGATTTCCCTGAGATTTCTCCATTCTCATTGAGAGAAAAGAGACAAAGTGTGTCATTGCAAGCAACGACAATGATCACATCTTCAGAAGGATGAGTCAATTTGACTTCTTTAGCTCCACAATCGACATAAGCCTTGCTCATCTCTAGAAAATGCATGCCAAGAACTAGATCAATATCAGAATTGCCAAGAACAATTGGAGAGGCCAGAAAAGAATAGTTTCCCATCTTGACAGAGACATCTGGAACAATGCGGTTGGAATTGAACATCATACCAGGAGAAACAACAGACAAGGGTCTAGGCAAATCTTCATAATCGAACTCATTCTTGACGAAAAATGGACGAGACATGAAACAATGCACTCCACCAGTATTGAACAAAACTTTCGCATGAATAGAATTAACCAAGAGATTACGCATAATCAATTTATTAGACTCTTATGCTTGAGCTGCATTGACCATGTTTACTCTTGCTATCTTGGCATTGTGCTTCATCATAGCATTTTTTTAAAAAGGCGTACGCCCAACTTTATAGATAAAGCCACTAGGCAGAGTACCATATAACAACCAAAGTTCATCGACCGTTCATTATAGAATAAGCAGAGAACCCACAACCATGATAGAATTTATAGGCACGCAGGCCTAACAACCATACAAAAGGCGGCACACAGGCCAACAACCTACTACTACATAAAGTCCTGAGCACCATAAGAGATCACTTAGAGGCATGTGAGGAGATCAAATTGGTCGATGCCCTGACTTTGGTGATAAGCTCCACCATGCTGTCCACTTTTGCAGGTTTAGTCAATAATTTCCACTGCTGCAAGAAGATAGAGATTTTAAATAACACGTGACTCGACTTGTTAGGAAAAACACGTTCAATGGTGAATTTATTTCTAATATTCCACAAGGACCAACACATGGCAACGAATCCACCCAAATCACTCTCTTGGTTAGGCCACTGATATTACCAGCCATTAAGCGTAGGTCAGAAAAAGAGTGAGGATCCCAGGTCACACCCAACCAAAATTGAACACATCCCCAAGCCAACATGTCCAGAGAGCACAAAAATAAGATGTGATTGGTATTTTCAGTTCCAGAGCATAGAGCACACACAACAAAACTAGGACTATTTCGCTCGTGAATTTGGCCAGCCACCGGCAAATGGCCTCTAAAAGCTTGCTAGAGGAAAACCCTTATCTTAGGAGGGACCCTAGCCGTCCAGACTTGATTAAACTTGGACGTAGGAGTCCCACCAATAAGCCTGGAATAAAGAGACTTGATAGAGAATCTACCCAAGGCCACATGAGGCGAGGTCGCCATATCCCCTTCCTCCGAGAGAATAGGGAACACAGCAGCAAGCTGATGCCAGTCCGCTAACTCTACAAGAGAAAGAGACCTCCGGAGACCCAAGTCCCGTCCAACACAGGAGAGCTCAGAGATTGAGATCTCAGGGTGATCTCAGGGTTAGGGAAATACGAGAAAAGAACAGAAAAAGAAACTGCTAAAGTAGTATCTTGAACCCACCAATCTAACCAAAATCGAGTCGAAGAAATATTCCTGACAATAAACTAGACATGGTCACGAAACACATCTCGAACCTTAACCAGGTCCCACTAGAACTGAGAGCCCTTCGACGTCGAGGCAAACTTAGGACTGCCAAATGGGAAATATTTAGCTTTTAAGAGGTCATACCATAGCGTACCAACATTAGCAGTCATGATCCACCTGTAGGATCGAAAGTACCGCTAGAGGGGGGGGGTGATTAGACTAATTGACCAAATAAAAATCTACTTTTTGCCAATTTTAATTCTTGGAAGATTTTAGCATTCATAGTATGTCAAGTACACCCTACACATGCATATCTAAGAGTATAGCAGCGGAAAGTAAAGACAAGCATGTAAGTAAAGAGAGGGTAGGAAGATCAAACGCAATTGGTGACACGATGATTTTTCCCATGGTCCTGATGGGTGTCTCTATTGTACATCCACGTTCATGGAGTCTTCAACCCGCGGAGGGTAACGGTTGCGAGAGTTCACAGAGGGCTCTACCCATGGAGGGTTCCACGAAGAAGCAACCTTGACTATACCATGACGTCCTTCGTCCACAGAGGACTAGCCTCACTCGGGATAGATCTTCATGAAGTAGCAGATCTCCTTGCCCTTACAAACTTCTTAGTCCACTCCACAACATGGAGTAGGAGGCTCCCAGGTGACACCTAACCAATCTAGGAGGCACCACCCTCCAAAAGGTAAAAGGCTCGATTTGTGTCGATGAATTCCTAGCTCCTGTGCTTCAACATGACAAACTCCTCAACACACAATCACTCTCTCACAAATTTGGCTTGGTAGAAGAGATTGATTTGGTGGAAACTAACTTGCGGAGGCTAGATATCAATATTCATATGGTAGGAATGGAATGGCATGATCTCAACACATGAGTAGGTGTCTCTCTCTCAGAAAATCAGTAGGTATGAGTGGGGAACTGTTCTGAGTTCTTCTCTTACGAGTGAGTGGTGGTGGAGGGGTATATATAGGCATATCCAAAAATCCAACCGTTACACACAAAATGGCCAACTTGGTGACACCGATGTGTTAATATCCGTGGTACCGAAGTGACCAAAAGGTGGCAACTTTTGAATCTCGGCGAGACCGATATAGGAATCTTGGTTGCACCGATAAGGTGACCAACAGTTAGATTGCCCAATCTTAGTGACGCCGATTCACAAAAGTCGGAGGGACCGATTTTGTAAACTTGCATAACAGAAAGTTGGCAGCCTAACTCGATGGCACCGAATGCAGAATAGGTTGCACCGAAGAGCTAGGGTTTGGCGAAGTCTGTCTAGGGTTGGAATCGATGGTACCGAGTGTAGATTGTTGGTTGCATCGATTTTGAGTATTTTTCTATGGACAGTTTTATGGAAGAGCTTGTGGGCGTATGTGGTGACTATCACTTGTCCACATATGAGCATTTTGTTCACCAACAAAATCTTACCACCTTTTAATAGCATTGGCTTTCCTATGGACTCAAAGTGATTTCTAACCAATGTAAAATGTAGCGTCCTTTGCTTGAAGCTTGGCCAATGCTATTCCTTGCATCTTGGGGTATTCCACAATCCTTATGCCAACCCATCGTTGAACTTTTCCCGAAACTTACTTAGTGGAAATATTAGTTCAATGACATATATGTTGTTATTAATTACCAAAACGACCATGGGAGAAAATATGCTTTAGAACTCCCCCTATTTTTGTAATTGATGACAACATATAGATCAAAGCTTCAACATATGATATAATCAATGTATATAATCGTCGCTTTGAGAAGTATGTGATAAGGAAGAGCACCACCTAAATTGGTGCATTATTTTTAAATTTTCGTTTGAATGCAAATGCACAATTGATTAGGTACATGGGGCACTTATTCCATGTCACATACATCTTGGTGGTGTGTGAGAGTAATAAGAGTTAACAACATAGCAAAACACATTAAAGCGTATGATCACACACTCAAACAAAAGTATCTCACGTTAAACCAAAAATCAAATGTTTTGTGAAACCAGCAATAAAAAGCAAAACACTCTCTCACTCGAAGCCTAAGATCTATATACAACTTCTCCCCCTTTGTCAACAAGTTACCAAAAAGTTTGAAGAGATATAGCTAATCATTATGCGGCTGATCTCCTCCGGTAGTCGATGACGGAGTCGAGAGAACTGCGTCGGCGAAGACTTCCATAGAAGTCATAGATGGAGTGGGAGTAGATACTGGAGGCACTGGAGCTGATAGAGCCGATGTCACTATGGCTGGAGCAGAAGATGAAGGCCTCGTCTCTGGAGCGGGTACTCTAGGAGTCCTAGACTTAGTCAAGAACTGGGCAGTCATCCTGACACGTGCACTATCTTCCTCATCATCAACCTAAGAATCAGACTCTGAGGAGTGGCAACGGATTGGGGCTTCATCAACCTCCTTCTTGAGCTCATTGACTATCTTAGTCCGCCCTTGAACCTTGTCATTCAGAGTTTTCACTCTATCATCAATGATGTTCACAAGGCTCTGGTGAGTGTCCATGATGGTATTGATGTCCTTCTTCATGTCCATGACAGTGGTGATCAAGAGATCCATCTGCTCATTCCTGGACCTGGGGACCTGAGCACTAGTGGCTCGAGCCACCTCTGCCTAATCCTCTACCTGTGCCTGAGCTGCAGCCGATGTGGGATGATCTAGGTCCATCACCACAACGTTGTCCTCTAGATCTGGCTGAAGTGGCAAGTGGGGTCTATTCAGAGCAAAGATGTGCTTCTCAAGCTTAGAATTGATAAGCATCTGAATATAGGGTGCGTAGCCACATAAGCGCTTCTGATCAGCGGCAACCCTCTTCACTATCTCCACAATCAAATCCATCACATGGAATCTCTGGTTCTGGTCAATATGAATAAGGAAGTTGATGGAATAGCCTCGGATCATCTTCTCGTCACCTAACTTGGGCATCAAGTTATGCCTCAGTATAGTGTTGATGGTGCGTAGACCTGCGTGGAGGTGATAGATGGATCCTAGCTTGTAGGACTGAAGCTGTGCAACAGGAATGGGATTATACATGTCCTTCATGGCACTGTGGCTTGCCTTGGACTCTGAGTATACACAAATGTCTCCATCATGTGCCTCTGGGACTCCTAAGATGATAGCCCACTCGTCATCGGTAGATTCATATCTTGCTCCTTCAATCATCCAAACAATCATGCCATCTCCATAAAAATGAGTAGTGGAATAGAACTTCATGATCATCTCATCGCTCCAAGCAGTGAACTCCTTTCCAACAAATTTATCAATGCCAATGCAGTGGAAGTTGTCTTGGACACACAGAAAGTAATCCTCATTATCATTGATGTACTTCCAGTAGACATATCTCACGTCACTGACTACAAGACTCTTGTCAAGCAAAATTGTCTCATAGAAGTCTTGCTGCCCCTTGGTATAAAACTTGTAATCAACAGCAGTCTTCCTCCTCCTCAGCAGCAACATCAGTAGCCTCCTTTGGATCCTCATACATAGAGGTAGGTCTGCCCATCACACGGATGATCCTCTTCCTAGCTGTCTTCTTAGGCAAAGCTTTCTTTGGAATCTGAACGAACAAAGTTGCCCTAGCACTCTCATGTGCTTTGATGGTTTCTGCAGGTGCATAGATCTTGCTAAACACCTTCCTAGATGAGGTGGCCTCATTGGCAGACTTCCTTGCAGCATTCTCTGGCTTCTTAGCAAGAACCTCTTCTAGGACAAAATCAGAATCTTCCTCTTCTAAGTTGAGCATCTTCCTTGTCCTAGTGGCAGCCTTAGGCAACCCATGAGAGCTAGGAGAGCCTGGATCTGTGGAAGAACTACACTCAGGACTAGTGCCTGAACTCATCTCCATGTTCTGCTTTGGCAATGACTATTTGAGCCTGATATGCTGTCCCTGTGAATAGAGTATAGAAGAGTGGAATAGGATAAGTCATCACAAAATTTAGAGATTTTTGAGAGTTTGATAAAAAGATTTTCCAAGTTTTGCATTCTGTCAAGTGTATTTCGGTACAGTCGAGGCAAAAAATTCGGTCACACCGAGACAAACACCTTACTTTCCAGGAACTTGGCACCATTTCCGATTGCACCGAAAATGAGAACTCAGTTCCACCAAGGTGTTCTTAGCGAGGCAGAAAGGAAATTTGGTGACACCGATTTCTTCGCATCGGTTCTATCGAGATACACGTGGCGGACGAGAAAACCCTAAAAATCAATCGTCCTCTACTCTATGGGATTTTCATTTGCATGGAAGGCTCTCAAATTGTGGATAGACTAGGAATAAACCCTAATGCGCAAGAATCGGATAGAGGAGCATGAGAGGGGGCCGAATCCATACCCTAACTTGGCGATGGATCTGCTATGGCGGCAATGTTAGGGAAGAAAACGTCGATGACGGCGATTCCCAGTGGCGAAGACGCTCGGGGGAAGCAAGGAGATGACTAGGGACCTTCGGGAGGCAGCTAGGGCTATGAGGCACAACGTTTGGCGAATGGAATTCAAAGCATCGGGGTCCACCGAATATATACCCATCGCTGTCGGTGACACCGATTTGATATTTTCGGTGTCACCGAGTTTCACAACTGTCAGCTGACAGGGAAACTCGGTGTAACCGAGAATATGAAATCGGAAGTACCGAGATAGAAAAATCAGATCAACCCTAGTCATTCGGTGAGACCGAGAATTTGTAGTTGGTTCCATCGAGATGCACTTGGGAGATTTTGTGAGATCTTTGACGATACGGAACTCCGAGAGATCAAGAAGTAAATGTTCAAATTCTGTGAGGCAGCATGAATAAAATATGAGGTGAGAAAGCATAGATAGCTAGAGGAGTGGTCCTAGGTATTCTTGTATATCCAATTGGCAAGTGAAAATCAAAAACCAAATAACAACAATGGGATGTCCTCGAATGAGTAAATAAATACATACCAACATGCTGACACAATAAGATGTCTAATAAAGTCATGGAAAACATGCACAAACACAATAGCATCTAACAAGCACTTTGGCAATGACAGAGTCATCTATATATGAGTATATTGACTTAGGAGCAAAGTAAGAATACTTGATCATAGGTCATACTCATCGTTAAATCACAAGTGGGGTTACCATTTTTATATAAAGCGTTTAATGATGTCACATTCTATGAGATGCTTTAACTCAAGTATTATAGTAAAGCTCCCCCTTGAAGTGACATCCCCCCATAGGAGGGATAAACTAACCTTGTGTTTTGTCTATGAAGACTTCAGGTAGGTTAAGTAGTGGTGGATGCTCAAAGTTGATGAAGATCACCAAGTGTTGGGAGCATCGTCGATGTTTCATTACTCTTCTCACCTACATGGGATAGTCCCAACACACAAGATAGAGAGATACAAGGATATCTATGGACATGGAGTGCAAAGCATATGTGATGATTTCCATTGATTTGTTGATTACCTTGTCCCTTGCTTATCTTTGAGGGAATGTGTGACTCCTTGAACTATTGCATGATGTTGATGTTGATTGCAACTAGTTCTTGCTAATAATGAATATGAGTGAATTTCATTGGCGGAGTCACCCCTCCAGAACTTCTCTAGTTCTTCTTCTTGGGGACCCACATCAAGTTGATGGGGATTCTTCGTGTTGAAGTAGCACTTGTAGAAGTTGATCTTGTAGTAGCCTTGGGAACCCACTTCACCAAAGCTTGGGATTCATCTTCATATGAGTCAATGTCCTCTTGAAGCTTGTTATTGTCCTTGAGCTTGGGGTCTTGTAGTGGAAGGTCATCTTGAGCTTTTGTTCCCTTGGGGAGAGTATTTTCATACTTCTCCTTTTGAGGAACAAACTTGGCATTGGGATATTGACCTTCTTCCCATTCAACTCCTTTAGCATTGAAGTTGCAAACACCATGATTCTTCTGGTATCCTTCGTGATTGCGTACAATCTCCTGAAATTGTTTGCACCCTTCAAGACTCTTGTAGATACCTTTCTCTATAATCCCTTTCAAGAGTTCATTTTCTTGCTGAAGTGTAACTTGGGTAAGAGAAGAGTTAGTGGGATCAAGAGAACTACTAGAAGCAATATCATTGGATTTAGCATTTTTATTGCTACTAGTTGAAGAACCTTTCTTTCCTTTGTTACTAGCTTGCTTAGGCTTAACTTGTGGCTTGAATGTACATAAGAGAAGTCGCTTGGCTAGATAAGAGGAACTCTTCTTTCGAAGATCGTCATTGATAGCTTTAAGGAACTCATGCTCTTGCTCTAAATTGAGGTTCTCGAAGCGTAGCTTCTCATATGCCCTTACAATGTCTCTATGATCTTCTAGAGTTGACTCGTGAGCTAACTTAAGAGTTTTTAGTTCTTGAGTTAGTCATTCTATTTCAAACTTATCATAATCGCATGACTTATCTACACTAGAGTGAGTACTAGCAAGTTCATTTTGACCAACACTACTATATTTTTCAAATAGCAAGTCATCTTCAATTAACAAGTCATCTTCATCACTACTAAAATAAAGGTACTTGGGGTGTGATACCTTGGGGCCTTTAGCCATGAAGCAACGTCCACTCCCTTCATTTGGTGAATCAAATATGTCATAGGAGTCGGTCATCACTAGTGCAAGTCCAGCAACACCTTCATCTTGACTATAGTCAGAGTTGGAGTGATAGCTTCCCTCGGAGTGGTTGTCGGATTTAGAGCCGCAAACCCATTCACCAACATGAGCTTGAGGTTTCCTTATTGAGTAGCTCTCGATGTACTTGTCCTTCTTCTTTAGTAGCTCTTGGTGTACTTGTCCTTCTTCTCCAAGTCCCTACTTCTCCTTGAGGGTCTTCGTTCCTAATGATCATCTCTACTCCTTCTCTCTGTTCGAGGTGACTCATCTCTTGAGCTTCGTCTTCTTTCCTTTTCCAAGGAGCCGTGCACTCATTGGAGTAGTGTCCGGGCTTCCCACAATTGTAGCAATTTCGGTCAGGACTTGACGAACGCTTCTCTTCTTATCTTGAGTTGGAGCTTTGATCTTTGCTTCTATTCTTGTAGAACTTGTTGAATTTATTGACCATGAGTCTTATCTCTTCATTTGTGACAAGGTTGTTGCTTGAGGTAGCGGGAACATCACTTGTGGATTTTAAAGCACCGCTAGACTTCTGATGAAGCTCTTCCTTGTCTTTGAGTGTCATCCCATGAGCAACAATTCTACCAATCACTTTCGTTGGCTTGAGATCCTTCTAGTTTGGCATCATTTGAATCAATGTGCATATGGTGTCATATCAATCATCCAAATCTCAAAGTATCTTATTGATGATGAATTTGTCAGTCATTTCTTCGCTTCCTAAGCCGGCAATCTCATTGGTGATGAGAGCTAGCCTAGAGTACATCTCAACGACTCCTTCACTGTCCTTCATCTTGAACTTGTCAAGTTGATTTTGAAGAACATCCAACTTGGATTCTCTCACAGATTTTGTACCTTCATGCATATCAATCAAAGTATCCTAAATCTCTTTTGCATTCTAAAGATGGCTGATTTTGTTGAATTCTTCGGGGTATAGGCAGTTCAAGAGAATGTCACATGCTTGAGAATTGAGTTGCAACATCTTCAGTTCTTCCACAGTCACTTCGTGATTGGGTTCCCTTCCTTCCACAAAGAATTCACCTTGCATACCAACACGAACAATAGCCCAAACGACGGGGTTATGACCAAGCAAATGCATTTTCATTTTGTGCTTCCAACTAGAAAAAATTGTGCCATCAAAGTACGGACCTCTACGGTGATAATTTCCCTCACTAGACGCCATACTCTCCTAGGTTGTGAGACCATTGAAATGGAGACCAATGCTCTGATACAACTTGTATGATCGAAAGTAGTGCTAGAGGGGGGATTAGACTACTCGACCAAATAAAAATCTACTTTTTCCCAATTTTAATTCTTGGCAGATTTTAGCATTCATAGTATGTCAAGTACACCCTACACATGCATGTGTAAGAGTATAGCAGCGGAAAATAAAGACAAGCATGTAAGTAAAGGAAAGATAGGAAAATCAAACGCAATTGGTGACACGATCATTTATCTCATGGTTCCGATAGGTGGTGCTATCGTACATCCATGTTCATGGAGTCTTCAACCCACGGAGGGCTCTACCCATGAAGGGTTCCACGAAGACTAACCTAGACTATACCATGACGGCCTTCATCCACGGAGGACTAGCCTAACTCGGGGTAGATCTTCATGAAGTAGGCGATGTCCTTGCTCTTACAAACTTCTTGGTTCACTCCACTAGACGAAGTAGGAGGCTCCCAAGCGATACCTAACCAATCTTGGAGGCACCACTCCCCAAAAGGTAATAGGCTTGATGGTGTCGATGAACTCCTTGCTCTTGTGCTTCAAGATGATAGACTCCTCAATACACAATCACTCTCTCATAGATTTGGCTTGGTGGAAGAGATGGGATTGGTGGAAAGCAACATGGGGAGGCTAGAGACCAAGATTCATACGGTAGGAATGGAATGGCATGATCTAAACACATGACTAGATGGCTCTCTCTTAGAAAATCAGTAGGTATGAGTGGGGAACTATTCTGAGTGCTTCTCTTTTGAGTGAGTGGTGGTGGAGGGGTATATATAGGCATCGCCAAAAATCCAACAGTTACACACAAAATGACCAACTTGGTGACACCGATGTGTTAATCTTGGTGGTATCGAAGTGATCAAAAGGTGGCAACTTTTGAATCTCGGTGGGACCGATATAGGAATCTCGGTTGCGCCGATAAGGTGACCAACAGTCAGAATGCCCAATCTTGGTGACGCACATCCAACAATCTCGGAGGGACCAAAATTATGAACTTGCGTAATAGAAACTTGGGAGCCTAACTTGGTGGCATCGAATGCGGAATCGGTTGCACCAAATAGCTAGGGTTTGGCTGGGTTTGTCTAGGGTTTGGAATTGGTGGCACCAGATGTAGAGTGTGGGTTGCATCGATTTTGAGTATTTTTCTTTGGACAGACTTTTGTGGAAGAGCTTTTGGGTGTATGTGGTGACTATCACTTGTGCACATATGAGCATTTTGTTCACCAACAAAATCTTACCCCCTTTTAATAGTATTGGATTTCCTATGGACTCAAAGTGATTTCTCACAAACGTAAAATGTAGAGTCCTTTGCTTGAAGTTTGGCCAATGCTATTCCTTGCATCTTGGGGTATTCCACAATCCTTTTGCCAACCCATCATTCAACTTTTCCTGAAACATACTTAGTGGAAACATTAGTTCAATGCCATATATGTTGTTATTAATTACCAAAACCACCAACGGAGAAAATCTGCTTTCACCGCCACCACCATTTCACAATGAGACATTTGTTCATTATCGCCGTATTTTATATTCCCAGCCCCCCATGGATTTTGGGCCTACATATGATCTTCCATTTAAGAGCCTATATTTCCATTTTTTCTCCTCAGAATTCCAAAACAAAGCTACAATGTGCTTATCAAAGCTATCATGGGTTCCTAAAGAGAGAATGAACAAGCCCATAGTGAATAGAGGCAGGGTGGAAAGAGAGGCATTGGTGAGGCATACTTTCCCCACCTACGTGTTATAACGGTCTCACCAAGGCATAACTCTATTGCCCACCTTGGAAACCAAAGGGTTAAAAGCCTTAGCATGAAGATGGAAGGGAGAAATAGGCATACCCAGGTATTTGAAGGGGAAGGACCCAAGTGTACAATTGAGGAGCTGCGCAACTCTGGTGGCCTTGTCCCCATCTACTCCAGTTACAATCATCTCACTTTTAAAGAAATTAATATTGAGCCCTGACAAGGCTTCAAAGCATAAAAAAATTAATTTATGGTTGGCCAGCCAGGCATGGTTCAGTGCCACCAAAATGATCATGTCATCATCGTATTGTAGGTGAGTAATGACTTGGGGAAGGAGGCAAGACACCACAGGGGAAATGTGCCCAGCTGAGGCCTCACGGCTCAACAGAAATGATAAAGCATCGACCATGAAATTGAAAAGAATTGGTGAAGCCGGATCTCGTTGCCGCAGGTCATCACTATTGGCAAAGTATCTAGTAATAGTACCGTTCACAGCAATAGCCGTGTGGTCCCCCGAGAACAACTGCATCAACCTATCCACAAACCTAGCGTGAAAGACTTTAGCGAGAAGGACCCGAGGAAGGAAACTCCAACTAACAGAATCGTAGGCTTTCTCAAAATCAATTTTGAGGATAACAACTCTAGATTCCCTATGCCAAAGAACGTGGATAATTTCATGTAAACACAATATCCCATCCAGAATGTACCTCGCTTTAATGAACGCTGTCTGAGAGGCACTAATGATGCGGTGAGGAACTGGGGACAATCTAGAAGCCAACCCTTTAGAAGTGAATTTGGTGAAATTATTAATAAAAGCTATAGGACAAAATTGGGTTATCTGACCAGCTCCCATTACTTTCGGGATGAGAGATAAAATGTCATAGTTCAAATGGGAGATATCAATTGTATCGAGGCAAAAGCCTTGAATAATCGCACACACAAGTGGCTGGAGCATAGTCTAGAAGCGTCAGAAGAAAGGATAGAAAAACCATTAGGTCCCAAGGCCGAATTAGCATTAGCAGTGTTAATCATCGACTCGATCTCCTCCACGGAGAAGGGGAGCATCAAGCTATCATTCTTCGCCTTAGACACCTGCCAATGCTCAGTCCAAAGGTTAGGGGAAACTAGGAAGCAAGAAGCCGGCCTGGCCGCTAGCTGGCTGGCAAAAAAATCATGGACATGTTCTAGAATGATGTTAAGCTTAGAAACACGAACCCCATCAGTGATCAAACTGTTAATTGCACATCTACGATGCTTCCCATTGGAAATGGAAAAGAAGTAAGCCATTAGAGAATCCCCTTTCAGGTTGGAATTAATTGTCCCATGTTGTCTCTAGTATTTCTTAGCCTGACGGTGCAACTGCATAAGACATGCCTCCAACTCATACCTACGTTGCATGCCCCCGGCAAAGAACCCAACTATGTCAGCCTCCGCATCCAAAGACGGGACCTTCCCCAACAAGTCCCACTTGCTCCGTAATGCCTCTGCGGCGTGGTTACGGCCCCAACCTTTTATGAAATGTTATAGTTGATACGAACAGAAATTCCAACCATCCATGGGGCGAAAGAACGGGTCTTGGATGTAATAAGAGAGGAAATTTCCTCCAAGATCATGTCAGAAAGACCATCAATCAAGAGACGCATCAAATTAGAATCTAGAAGCTTTATACAACGGAAAAACACCAAGGTCCAGGATGAGGGGGGAGTGATCAAAGCCATCATGTGGAAGCACATATAGCGAGGCGCATGGAAACAACAGGTCCCAGGGGCAGTAGAGAAAACGCGGTCGAAGGCGGATCGAATCGGCAACGCCTGATGATTTGACCAAGTGAAATGCGCCCCTAGCCTAGGAAATTCAGGAAGAGCACAATCCGGAATAAAATAGTTAAGAGCATTAGCAAGAGGACACCAAAAATTAGAGTTATTCTTATCCACTAGGGACCTAAGGAAGTTAAAATCACCCCTAATAATCAACGAGATATTACAAGACTCAATTTTAGAAGAAAGTTCATCCAGAAATATGTGAGGAAGTGAATGATCCGCATGACCATATACCACCATGATCTCCCGGAGAGTGTTACGATCTACGTGGAATACCACCATACTCAGCAAAAAGACTCCATGATCAAAAGCAACAAACTCAATGTGGTCTAGCTTAGCCCCAATAAGAATACCCCTAGAATGCCTAGACGGAAGGCACCACCACGTAAAACGGTCTGCCCAGGGAATCCCAGAGAGATCGGATCTAGAAAATTTAGATTTAAAGGTCCCAATAAGGCCAACGATATCAATGCAATCACTACGAACAAAATCATGGATCTGGTCGCGGTTCCCCCTAGCGCTGAAACCCCATACATTCCAGAAGAGAGTTTTCATTTAGAGGAAAGGTTTTTGATCCGCAGACTCGACCTGCTTGGGACCAGGCATGATTTTAGCTGATGTCTAGAAGAACATCCCTTCTTAGTGATCGAGGGTGAAGTCCCACTACCCTCTTTCACCCCTTAGCACCAATTACCTCCATGGCCACCTTTGACTTGGTGTCTGCCTCCTTGGCCTTAGCGATGGCTGCCTTAGCGTCTTCATTTAACTAGATAAGAGAAAACACAAAGGATGGGGAGCCAACATTTATGGTCAACACTAACATCAATATCAGAGAGAATGTTCAAGAGATGTGATTCAGGTAAAGATAGCATCATCCAACAAACTGGAGAGGAGGATTGTGGATATTTACCTTTAAGAGTGTCACGCCCAAGATGTGACCCTATCCTTATTTTGGCTCGAGGTCCTCGACAGGGATAGGAGTGCATCTCGTCCTGTTGCAATAATGGATATCATTACAAGTACATGTACAGAAGAGATGAGTATATGTAATTGGCTTACACTCTCCACAAGCTACATTAGAGTCACATCAATACAACAACATATTCAAACATCATACATAACAGCAGGGTCCGACTACGGACAAAAACAAACGACAAAATGACATCCATCCTTGCTATCCCAAGCTGCCGCCTGGAACCCATCCTAGATCGATGAAGAAGAAGCAGAACTCCAAATCAAAACGAACACCGCGCTCACATAAAATCATCGCATTACCTGTACCTGCAACTGTTGTTGTAGAAACCTGTGAGCCACAGGGACTGAGCAATCTCATTTCCAAGGGTATCAAGACTATTAAAGCTTAATGGGTGAGGTATGGTTAAGTGGTGAGGCTGCAGCAAGCGACTAAGCATTTATTTGAGTGGCCAACCTATGAATACAGAAAGTAAAGTATGGTGGTCTACGCATAATGGACGTGAACTAGTAATTATCACTAACGGATCCTAAACACCTACTTACGTCAAGTATAACCCCACCGTGTTCTCTCTCGGAGAAGGACTCATGAGAAGAGACAGTCACGGTTACGCACATAGTTGGTGTATTTTACTAGAGTTTACTTAAAGTTTGCTATGACTGGGTTTTAAACAAAATATCCAAGTTTGCCACATAACCGCGGGCCCGGGTTTCCCAAAGATTTAACCCTGCAGGGGTGCTCCAACTCATCCATCACAAATTAACCACACGCAGCAGGAATAGCCTCGACCACGGATCTCGTGATCTTCCTAGGCAATTCCACAGGAAATCCGCCACCTCGAGATAGCCTGGAGTATTTTCGGAATTCCTCACTCAAGACGTTCGAGACAGGTAGGACAAATCCAGCAAGGCTGGATGACGTGTCGACGAACCCGATAGGAGCCGCGTATCTCGTTCTCAGGACACGACAGATAAGTGAAGCACACGTTGTCCTAATAGACATCTCCCGAGTTGCCTCGGGTTGGCCCCGCACGGTGCTCTAGTTTGGACCAACACTCATGAGGAGCACTGTCCTGGGTTGTTGATTAAAGTTCCACATGTGCCGGCGGGTCCCTATGCAATTTTAGTTATTAGGCAAATGTAGTACGAATGTTGGGCCTTGCCCGAAAATCTTTATCCTAAAACGAAAGTCAAGGGGGTCCCCTTAAAAACCCCGAGCATGTTAGGATCACTCAATTATGGAACATAACACTGGTTCACATGTAACTAGGGGCAACAAGAGTGGAACAAAACACCGAGGAAAAGGCCTAGCCTTCCACCCTTTACCAAGTGTATATGTGCATTAAATTAAATAGCAAAAATATTGTGATATCGTAAGAATGTCCATGTTGTCACATGGAAGCAATTGCAGCTGTAGCTAGAAATGCTGTAAGAAGGGTTGAGCAAGTAGTAACATATCCAAACAAAGGTTTGCTGGGATGTGGAGGGGTTAGAGGCTTATCATGGCAATGTTGTGAGGCTTGACAAACAAGTGGTAGGTAGCGTGACATAGCGATAGAAAAAATGAGACATCTAGCATGACAATGATAGTATTCGTATCTAGGGAAATGTGTCATCTTTCCTAAGATCCCGCTTGGAAGAAGAATGAATCCATGAAGAAGACGAGCCAACGTAGTCGAACGCATCCTCACACTCCAAACGCTTTCAGAACTCTATCGAGAAGGAACAATCCGAAAACGACAATCAAACACGAGAAACACCACAACATATGAATGACGTGATGCACAAACCAATATGATGCATGTCCATTTAATTATGCAAGGCATGGCAAGCACAACAATCACGTCTACACATTAAGTGGAGCTCAATATGCAACGAGTTGCATATTGATGAAACTCCACGTTCGAATTATTTAGTTCATTTCCGTTAGGTACACGACAATATTAAATGTTGCTAAACATGGGTGGTCATGGCATAAGGCGAAGATGGAATTAAGAAATTTTAAATGGAGAGGGACAACATACATATAACAAAATAATAACTCTCCATATTATGAGAAAGTGGTTAATGTTGTTTATCATGGCAAGAGGTGAAGCATGAACAACTATATCGTCTAGGCATTTTAAATGGGGCCGGAAGAAACATATAGCCTTTCCGAAACATCCCCATAAGCATAATATGAATTTGGTCCAGATCTGTACTAACCATATTATAGAGTTGTTAAACAAAATAGATGTCACCATGTGATTCTACACATTTTTCCGGTCAAGTGACATATGTGCAACATTTTTATCGGAGCTACGGTTTAAAAGTTATTAAATAAATCACTTAAGCATGGCATTCGCTCAAATTAATGAAAACAGGAAGATAAATATTTTAAACATGTGCGAAATTTGGTTATTGTGAATCTACACTAAATTCTAGTCACTTTTCATAAATAAAGTTTTTCCATACGATGCCCGGTTGAAAATTTATTAAATGCATGAATATTAGGGATTTTTGTGTAAATCTATTTTACTCGGTAATTAGCAAAATCATTACGCAGTGAAAAAATGACTCGGGCCGAATCCACTAGGCACCAGATAGCTATAGCACGCCTTGGCGAGGAATAGGGGTGGCTCACCTTGGCCCTTGGGCCGGCTGGAGGGGCGGCTCGGAACTGGGCCACCGGGCGAGGCGCGGCCCACCACGCGCGGTGCGGCCCATGCACGGGCGACAGGGGCGAGCGCCCTCTCCTTGCTCGATACCTAGCGGGACGGAAGGCAACGGAGGAGGGCCGATCCGGTGGGGCTGGACCGGAT
The DNA here is from genome assembly GCA_022496015.1 of Hordeum marinum. Taxonomy (NCBI): domain Eukaryota; kingdom Viridiplantae; phylum Streptophyta; class Magnoliopsida; order Poales; family Poaceae; genus Hordeum; species Hordeum marinum. The sequence continues at coordinate 172,382,888 of CM039675.1, forward strand.
CTAGGCGGAACTATGCGGTGGAGCTACTCCGACGAGGGGCGGCGGCGAGCTCGAGGCCGACACTGCATGACCTGCGGGAGGAAGAGAGAGGTCCTGGGTTAGGGAGAGGACAAGGACAGGAAGAGGAGAAGGAAGGGAGGGACGAGGTCCGGCGGGCCTGTTCGCCGGCGGCGGTGGATCGCTCCGATGGGGGCGCTGGCGAGCTGGTCCAGCGAGGCCTCCGATGAGGAGCTTCAGGCAGGAGCCATGGGATGCGGGGCTGCTGTGTGGTCGCCCGACATGTATGATTTGACCATGGACATGTCCGGTACGTGGGGTTTTGGGGCGATTTTTAGCCCCAGATCTCAGATCCGAGGGCTAAAATTGGCTGTGGAGGTGGGATTTTGGGGGAGAGGGAGGTGGAGCAAGCAGGTGGGATTTTCTAGGGGTGTGGCTGCAATTTACATGGCGGGAAACCCTAGAGAGTGAGGGGGCTCTCTCCATGGGGTGGTTATATAGGGTATGCACTAGGGATTGGTTGGGTCTCGTCCGTCCGATTGCGATCCGATGACCATGAATAGAGGGCGGCTAAGTTGGGCTAGTGGGGAGAGGGAGGTGGAGCAAGCAGGTGGGATTTTCTAGGGGTGTGGCTGCAATTTACATGGCGGGAAACCCTAGAGAGTGAGGGGGCTCTCTCCATGGGGTGGTTATATAGGGTATGCACTAGGGATTGGTTGGGTCTCGTCCGTCCGATTGCGATCCGATGACCATGAGTGGAGGGGGGCTAAGTTGGGCTAGTGGGCTGTGGAGTTGGGCTAGGAGGAGGTGAGAGGGAGGTTTGCGGCCCGTGACACGAGGTTTTAAACACCGAAACGTCCGATAGATAAAGTAATGACGCACTGCTACAACTGACTGATGGGGTATCAAACGAACTCAGAATGCGACGAAATTTGGCAGGCGGTCTACCTACGCTATAATAAGACCGCGTGCCAGGTTTCGACCCAATCCGAGAAAGTTTTATCCGCGCCTTAAAAAATATTTTTATCGATGTTGCGGGCACCTGCATGTGTGGTTGATCTCGAAATGATTAACGTGCGAATGACGAGAACCAGCAGCTACTCACGGATGCAAGTTTTCGCAAACGAGTGATGATGTCATGCAGATGATGCGAATGATGCAATGATGAATGCGACAACCAAATGAATCACAGACGAGAATGGAAATAAAAGGGGAATCCTCTGGAGCATTGGTCCCGGGCTATTACAACTCGCCTCCACTACACAAGGATCTCGTCCCGAGATCTAGAATGAGAAGGGGAAGAGAAAAGCAAGAGGAAGACGTAGAACTTAGTTGCTTCTGAGACAAACGAGTGAACCCACATGAACTTGAAGGATTGGAAGAGATGAAGAATGATATGAGAAACAAGCAAGACTTCAAAAGATATTTTGGCAGCACTTCGGTAGGAAAGAGAGGCAAAATTTGATATGATGGAAATAAATTCAAAGAGAGAACCCAAACTTTGGTTGGATTCGAATCAAAACTTTATAAGATGGAAGGATCATGAAAAGATTTCATAGCACTCCGATTAAATGAATAAGCAAAGAAAGAACATGATCTCGACAAGGCAAGAAGATAGATTGAAGAGAGCAACATCACAAGGCCTCCGTAGTAGGAGAATTGAAAATAAAATTATGGAAGGAAAAGAACGGAGAAGAAAATAACAACTTCTACCACCATAGAACTTGAGAAGCATAGATGAACGAAGTTGATGGAGAATCAACAACGAAAAGAATAGCTTGTTATGGGCTTATGGAAAACATCTCAAAATTATGAGGTGACAACCTGCCACAACAGAAACAATTGATTACTTGAGAGCAACAAGATATGCAAAACTTCTTTCGCCGAAGGGAGGAGGAGACACTTGAATCATTTATGACACCATGATAGAACAATCCTTAGGAAATGCTTTAGGTGATATCCAACCCAAGATAACTCCGAGAAGACAAGATGGGTTTACTGATCTCATTCTTGACCATTTTCCTTCGAGACTCCTCATAATCAAGAATTTAATAAAACCATCTCAAAAGACAATGGAGAAGGAATTGAACTTATAAATCTAATATAAGAACACTTGAGCACCTCCAACAAGAATCTCGAGGAACAATTCGAGAAGAATTACATCTTTAACGGCCACCATAAAAATCTATCGGGATGAACTCCGGAATGAAAGGATGATAGAAAAGAACTGAAGGTTGCGCAAAAGACAAGATTGAGGCCTTCCAATGATTTAGATGATGCTTCGGGACAAGATACTTGAGCAAAACTAGGAACCTCGGATAAGAAAGATGACCACTTGGGATAAGGAATTTGATATCATGAACAACTCCAGAAGAAGGATTGAAATCACTTGGATGAAACAAGAATAAGAAATATGATATGCCTATCCTTCATCAAGTTAAATTGATGACAAACAACGGATTTGGCATACCACTTGTCCTTTTGGAAAAGGTAGGAAAGATAGATAGAGCACAAACTTGAAGAGGTCTTGCACGAGAACACCGGTAAGAATTAGAAACTAAAGAGGAAAATACAAATGAATGATATAACATGAGAACGAAAAGAGCATTATCCACCTAATCAAAAACTTCACAAGGCACCGGAATAATTGAGACATGAACGAAGGAACAACACTCAAGAAGAATTTGAGAACGAAGCTGAAAGGTGAGAACGAATAAATCTTCTGAAATGATGGCCTTCAGAGGATCGAGAAATGAATACAATTATGAAATGCACCGGATAGATATGGGAGAAATTTCTCATGCATGAAAACAATTTGAGAGGATATCGAAATCTAGAACCATGAATCTCCGAGAATGGACCAATATTTAAGAGAAACTCTTCTTGGGTCTTCAGTGCAGAGAATGATGGCGAGAAACACCACCAAGAATTACCGAGACACTCCGGGATAATGAATAAAGAACGGTTGAGCCAATGATGAAAATAATTCGAAGCAATCATGGAGAAGGAATATGACTTATGAAAATCATTCTTACATCATATTTGAAAAGAACAAGAATAGATCTCTGGAAAGATTAGACGAGCCACGTAAGATCCTCAGGAAAAACCTATGGGTTATGGGTAACTGAAAAGTAACCACCATTAAAACAACTCTTAGAAAGAGATATTGCACCAGAAAAAAATTAAGAACTTGATGAGGTGAGAACCTCTAAATAATTTAAGAGGATATGAATTGAAATGAAAGTCTTCGAAGATATCTTCAGCACTCCAGATAGAATAGAAAGAGGAATAAACAAGAGAAGCTTGGATAAGAATTTCTGACATGGGGAAGAATTTAGCAATTGAAAATTATATGAAGAACACCGAGATCTTGAATTTAATGTGCCGGAAGGAAAATAAAATTAAGAAATGAGGAATTCCAATCACTTGAGGATCTTCACAATGAATCACCGGATACGATACAAAAAAAAGGAAGGACCGATGAAAAGAAAGGCATTGGATGAGAATTTAATCATTGAAGAAAAAGGGCGGGAGGGTGGGGAGAACAAAGAAAACTTAGTACGGATGGAATGAACTCCGGAAAGAAACATGAGGATTGATCTTGCAAATATTGGAGATCATTGAATTATCTTGAATAGAAGCACACCGGTAGGAAAGGAATTGATATGACAACTTGATTGGGCAAAAGAATTAGCATTCTCACAGAATTATGAGAACACTTCTTAGGAAAGATATGAAATCACCACTTGACATCGAAGCAACTTGAATTACCAAATTCAAACAAAACAAAGGATGAGGCTTATGAACCAGGCCAGAACAAATGCATAACAGAGATTTCGCTCGATATTTTCATCGTAAGATTCGCACAGGCTCGATCTTACATTGGATTGTCATATTGAAATGACGCTAGAATATGCTCCCTAGGCGTAGCGAACTACAAGGCTTGATGAAGCATAAATCGAGACTGTCCTCTATAAGTAAGACCGTGAACAAACGTATCCACTAGATGTCGAACCCCAACCTCACATCATGATCTGTTGGAAGATAGCCTAGGTAACTAATTGAATTCCCACCTAAGAACTCCCGAAACTTTCTTGGTTATGCAATCGGGTGTTGGGGATACAAGGAGGAAAAATAGCTCACACAACTAATAAGCCCTACACTCCAACTGTATCCATCCTTCAACACATAACCAGAGGCTCCAGAACTCCATCTATCTCGGACCCTCGAAAACACAAGATACTAAGAATGATAGTACATTTGAACTCTCTCCACCAGCACTGGGCATGCCAGACTCCTCTTGCCACTACTAGTACTGAAGCAATTTCAAACATCCTCCGTCCTGAGATACTAAGGAAACTGAACGATAATGATGTGCCAAGAATCCCTTGGTGCTCTACTCCTCGATAACAGGAGGCACCAAGTACAGAACTCCGTCACATCGACATCAAACAGATTCCAAAATATCCGCGTGATCCTAAAATAATTTGAGTGACAAGAGGGTAGAATCAAAAATCCTAAGTCATAATTCCTCACCAGAGCATAGAAGAGAAGTAAAAAGAATCCTACTCTCCGATATAACTAGACTCAAAATAGTTTTTAACTAGACTTGACTCAGCCAAGTTCAATCAATCAAGGGGGCTCCTAGGTTAGTACAGGCTCTGATACCAACTTGTCACGCCCAAGATGCGACCCTATCCTTATTTTGGCTCGAGGGGCTCGACAGGGATAGGAGCGCATCTCGTCGTGTTGCAAGAATGGATATCATTACAAGTACATGTCCAGAAGAGATGTGTATATGGAATTGGCTTACACTCGCCACAAGCTACATCAGAGTCACATCAATGCAACAACATATTGTAACATCCCAAAATTCCATTTTGGAATGTTATGAATATAGCTATGCATCTATCATCACCATTGCTTGATTTTATGTGTTAGTTGAAATGCCATTTCTGATTTTTCTGAAAGTCCTTTCTACTTTTCCCTATGTTGCTTTCCCTATTTGAAATTTTGGTTAAAGGTTCAAAATAAGAGAGGAGTAACATGACACTCCACACCAGGGTCTAATTGGTGAATTATTTGAACAAAATAACCAGGGGTTATTTTGAAAATATTTGCAAAAAAGGATCTAAAAACAATTAGGCAATTTCTGAAAATAATATTTTTTTCAAAGTGTTCAAATGACAGAATAGAAATGTTCATTAAATAGCATTTATTATTCTGTTAATTTTGATATATAATACCCCTATATTTAGAGACGATTTGAATGCTTTAAAAGTTTTTGAATGTCTCTGGAAATTATTAAACAGTAACGGTAACCGTTTCCGGTATTAAATGGGCCGGCCCACAGGTTTTATTCGCGCAATAACTACGAGCCGGCCGACCGCGCGCAACGGACGCCCTTTTTTCTCTCTGACGCTGGACCCCACTCATCCGACCGTTTCCCTCGCTCGGTCGTCGTCTTCTCCCTCCCCCGCGCGCGCCGGACCCGACGCCGGTCGCTTCCCCCCCCCTCACCGGATCTCTCCCCTCTCTCCTCCCGCACCCCCCCGAGCGCCTATATAAGAGCTGTAGCGACCCGACCTGAAAGGCCAAGTCTCCGGTGTTTCCGTACCATCCCAAGATCATGCTGGTACACACACGGTACATCAATGTATATATCAAAGGGAAATCACACAGCATTATATTAATCGCAATCTCATATAGAGTCCTTTATTACAATATAAATTACAATAAAGTGGCTAAAGGCCAACTCATGAGAATATCTAAATCTTGCGGAAGCGTCGAAGGTAGATGAGTCCATCTGACTCCAAGGGCATCTCACTGAGCATAGAACGTGTCCTCACTCCTGGTCGGAAAAGTACTCTGCAACATGATATGTTGCAGCCGTGTAGGTCAGCATATGGAATATGCCGGCAAAGTCACAGTAGAGGTGTGAAAATAATCAGCTAGTCTATATGCTTATATGGCAGGTGGGGTGGTAAGTTTTTGCGTAAAGCCAAGTTTTTCCTACATCAAGGGGGGTTAAGCAAAAAAAAAAAATATTACTAAGTTGGTTGATTAATGAGATGGTTCCACCAACCAATTCTCATACCCAAAATTATTAAAAATCCACATCATCATATTATTTGTGTTGAGAGTTCGGGAAGTTCCAATTCCTATGGCTCAAGTCGTCCATAACCGTGGACACGGCTAATCGATTAGGTTTAAGTACTCTGCAGAGTTTTGCACACGTTCCCCACAAGATTTGGTCGCCTCCGTTTGATTTCTCGCACTTCAGGGTGTTTGAGAAACGGATGACCAAAACATGGTCTTCCAAAGGGTTTCCCTGCGACTCTGACGGTGCCCATCCTTTCCTACCGTTCTTCTACCTCTCGTAGCACCGCCTGTCCAGAGTTACCACGATATCCAACCAAGCCAGAGCCCATAATGACTTGTGGCTGTGCAGGTAAGCCTTGGGTCTTGAAGCACCCATCCATCCCTTTGTGCCTGGGTGGACCTTTCCGCGTGAATACTGGCCATCTCCAGCATCACCTAGGCTAACCACTGGTTTCTCCAGGGCGCCGTTCAACCATCATCCACCCAGAGGTATGTTGAAAACTTGGAGTATTGAAATCTTGATCATTATGTAGGTCTTGAAATTATTAACTCTCTCAACTCTCATGAATCACACAACCAACCCCGTCTACTAATAGCATAGCAAAAGGTAAAACAACGTTTCCCGGGGCCAATGTTGTCAAAGGGTGTTGAGAGAGGTATCTACCACATGATACTACTACTATGTAACCAAGTTTCCAACTAACCTATCTTGCATGCAACTGGGGAGATGGTAGAACTAATGCATATAAAACATGAGTAAAACATGATCAAAGTGACTTGCCTGATTGATGATCTTCGAACGTGAGTGACTCTAAGTAACAAGCTTCGCACTCCGGATAATCTAACGAAACAAACAATGCACTCAAATAAGCATACAACCAAAATAAGTACTCATAACATTCAGCAAAGAAGTACTAAACAAACAAGGCAAACAATGCACAAAAGTCTCTAGCAAGAAAACCACACAAAGTTTTGTTTTCCAAAAGGTGAGGGATGAAAACACTACTGACATAATAAAACTATTTTGAAATGACAAGACAATTGTTGTCAGCAAAGAAACCATAGCATATTTTATTAATAAACAGAATATAATCAATTTAAGTTTGTTGGGAAAACTCTATTAAAGTTTATAAAAGTTTTGATAAACACTATATGAATCAACTATAGTTATATTAACAAAAGAATGTAAAACTAAACTTATAATTTTGTTAACAAAACATGTTCTTACAGAAAATAACTTACAAATAAATTTGTCTTAGAAAACAGAATTAATTATACAAAACTTATTTGAAAACAAAACTATTACTAGTTAGTTGTTTTAATCAAATTATGCCTATTTGAAAAGAAGTTGTGATTCCTATGTTAAATGAAATTAAACTAGGCAAATTTATATTTTTATTTACAGTAAGTGAAAACACTAAATGTTTACTAACAGAACCTAATAAACAAATAAAACCAAACTCTAAATCAAACTAATCAAAATTAAGTTTATAAAACTATATTATAATAATAAGCAGATTCTGTTTTTGGTTAGAACACTAATCAAATATATCATGAAAATCCTCAAACTAAACATGAAGGTAGTCCTAACTAATACCAAACAGTAGCAAAAAGATTCATATCAAAAACTATTTTTAAACTCTAGTTATTCAGATTTGAAGATTTTGAGAAAATTTGATTAAATTCAAATTTTATAGTTCAAATTTGAAATTTAAAAGTACAGGGTGAAACTACATGAAAAATGTGAGCTATTGCAAAAAGAATCAACTCAAAACTCTAAACAGGTTAAAAGATATAGCTAAAACAAAATTTGGATTCACTCTGTTAACTAAAACAAAAACAGAAAAGGGAAAAAATCTACCGGACGGCCAGGGGCTACGTGGCACGATCCTATTGGTTGGGGGCGCGTGTGTTGGATGGTTGCGGGCGGTCGACCGGACCGAAAAGGAAAACGTTTCGGGGATTAAATTGATCTAATCTGGGTCGTGGATTTTGGATCCAAGGGTGGAGATGAGCCCGAAGATTTTTTTACCGGAGGGGAGGTGGACTCCGGCGATGGTGGCGGCGGCCGGTGGTTGAGGACGTTGCCGGAGGGGTCTCTGGTGGTCAAGGGTGGCAGCGAAGGGATTCAGACGGTTGCGGTGGACGTCCTGCGTCGAATGGTGAGGTCGGAGGGGCGAGGGGAAGAGTGGAGCGACGGGCACGACGGTGGGGAAGATCCGGTGGTTACAGGGACTCCGGCGAGCTCGTTTGGCAGCGTCCCGGCTAGGTAGGAGGGGGATTTGGGGGGGGAAAACGAGGAGCGGAGGGTGGCCGGCTTATATAGGGCGCTGGGGAGTGCGGGGGAGGAGAGGGGCGAGAGATCCGGGAGGGGAAAACGGCCGGCGACGTGGTCGGGCGAGAGGAGAGTGATGACCGAGCGGGTCTTCGGGCGGTCAGGGTGGGACCCAGTGTCAGCGAGAGGGGAGCGAGGTTTCCGCGTCGGTCGGCCGGTCGGTATTAACTTCGCGAGTAACTGCCGTGGGCCGGCCCGTTTAATACCGGAAACGGTTTCCGTTTCTTTTTAATAATTTTCCAGAGACATTCAAATACATTTAAAGCATTCAAATCGTCTCTAAATATAGGGGTATTATATATCAAAATTAACAGAATAATAAATGCTATTTAATGAACATTTCTATTCTGTCATTTGAACACTTTGAAAAAAATATTATTTTTCAGAAATTGCCCTATTGTTTTTAAATCCTTTTTGCAAAATATTTTCAAAATAACCCCTGGTTATTTTGTTCAAATAATCCACCAATTAATCCCTGGTGTGGAGTGTCATGTTACTCCTCTCTTATTTTGAACATTTAACCAAAATTTCAAATAGGGAAAGCAACATAGGGAAAAATAGAAGGGGACTTTCTGAAAACCAGAAAAGGCATTTCAACTAACACATACAATCAAGCAATGGTGATGATAGATGCATAGCTATATTCATAACATTCCAAAATGGAATTTTGGGATGTTACAAACCTACCCACCTTAAGATGAATCTCGCCCTCGAGATTCGGGTTGGCTAGAAAATAGGTGCGGATGGTCTCTACGAAGATCTTCTTCGCGTTCCCAGGTGGCTTCCTCCTCGGTATGGTGACTCCACAAAACTTTGCAGAACTTGATGATCTTGCTGCGGGTAACTCTGTTGGATGTCTCGAGGATCTTGACAGGCTTCTCCTCATAAGTCAGATCACTTTCAAGCTGTATGGCCTCTAGGGGCACGGTGTCTCGCAAAGGGATGTCAACCATCTCAGCATGACATTTCTTCAGCTGGGACACATGGAACACATTATGAACTTCGGATAATCCTTCTGGCAATTCCAGTTTGTATGCAACTTCACCTCTACGTTCAAGAATTTTGTAGGGGCCTATGAATCTGGGTGCTAATTTTCCTTTAACACCAAATCTCTTGGTTCCTCGAAGCGGGGATACACGAAGATATGCTCGGTCTCCCACTTCATACATCACTTCTTTACGTTTGCTGTCAGCATAACTCTTCTGTCGAGATTGAGATCTGACAGCAAACGTAAAGAAGTGATGTATGAAGTGGGAGACCGAGCATATCTTCGTGTGTCCCCGCTTCGAGGAACCAAGAGATTTGGTGTTAAAGGAAAATTAGCACCCAGATTCATAGGCCCCTACAAAATTCTTGAACGTAGAGGTGAAGTTGCATACAAACTGGAATTGCCGGAAGGATTGTCCGGAGTTCATGATGTGTTTCATGTTTCCCAGCTCAAGAAATGTCATGCTGAGATGACTGACATCCCTTTGCGAGACACCGTGCCCCTAGAGGCCATACAGCTTGAAAGTGATCTGACTTATGAGGAGAAGCCTGTCAAGATCCTCGAGACATCCAACAGAGTTACCCGCAGCAAGATTATCAAGTTCTGTAAAGTTTTGTGGAGTCACCATACCGAAGAAGAAGCCACCTGGGAACGCGAAGAAGATCTTCGTAGAGACCATCCGCACCTATTTTCTAGCCAACCCGAATCTCGAGGGCGAGATTCATCTTAAGGTGGGTAGGTTTGTAACATCCCAAAATTCCATTTTGGAATGTTATGAATATAGCTATGCATCTATCATCACCATTGCTTGATTTTATGTGTTAGTTGAAATGCCATTTCTGATTTTTCTGAAAGTCCTTTCTACTTTTCCCTATGTTGCTTTCCCTATTTGAAATTTTGGTTAAAGGTTCAAAATAAGAGAGGAGTAACATGACACTCCACACCAGGGTCTAATTGGTGAATTATTTGAACAAAATAACCAGGGGTTATTTTGAAAATATTTGCAAAAAAGGATCTAAAAACAATTAGGCAATTTCTGAAAATAATATTTTTTTCAAATTGTTCAAATGACAGAATAGAAATGTTCATTAAATAGGATTTATTATTCTGTTAATTTTGATATATAATACCCCTATATTTAGAGACGATTTGAATGCTTTAAAAGTTTTTGAATGTCTCTGGAAATTATTAAACAGTAACGGTAACCGTTTCCGGTATTAAATGGGCCGGCCCACAGGTTTTATTCGCGCAATAACTACGAGCCGGCCGACCGCGCGCAACGGACGCCCTTTTTTCTCTCTGACGCTGGACCCCACTCATCCGACCGTTTCCCTCGCTCGGTCGTCGTCTTCTCCCTCCCCCGCGCGTGCCGGACCCGACGCCGGTCGCTTCCCCCCCTCACCGGATCTCTCCCCTCTCTCCTCCCGCACCCCCCCGAGCGCCTATATAAGAGCCCCACTGCCCCGCATCCATTTTCCCCCCGAGCCCCCTTCTCTCTCTCACCGAGACGCCGTCGATTGCTCGTCGGAGTTCCACCACCACCAGAAGTCGCCGTCGACCGTAGCCACCACCCCCGACCACCATTCGCCTCGTCGTCGCCACCAATCGACTCCGGAGAACCGTCGCCGTCGCCCGGACCAATTCCCCGTCCTCCCCGACCACCGGAACGCCTTGCCGTCGCGTTCACCACTTCCGGACTCGCCGGAGTTTCCCCATGCCGGCGACCTTTACACCGTGAGCATTTCCCTCCCTCCGATCCAAACCCAACGGCTCAGATTAGAAGTCACTTATTCCCGAACCGTTTTCTGTTTAGGATCGGTTGACCGCCCGAAGCACCGCTCGGACACCCACCTCAGCCACTCACAGGTCGCCACGTCACCCTAGTCGACTGTTCGTTAGTTTTTTTTCAGTTTTGTTTTTCAGAAAACAGAATGTATTCCAAATTTGTTTTAGCTATATCTTTTAATCAGTTTGGTGTTTTGAGTTGATTCTTTTTGCAATAGCTCACATTTTTCATGTAGTTTCACCCTGTACTTTTAAATTTCAAATTTGACCTATAAAATTTGAATTTAATCAAATTTGCTCAAAATCTTCAAATCTGAATAACTAGAGTTTAAAAATAGATTTTGATATGATTCTTTTTGTCACTGTTAGATATTGGTTAGGACTATCTCCATGTTTAGTTCGAGGATTTTTAGGATGATTTTTAATAGTGTTTTAGCTATAAACAGAATCTGCTTATTATTATGATATAGTTTTATAAACTTAATTTTGATTAGTTTGATTTAGAATTTGGTTTTATTTGTTTATTAGGTTCTGTTAGTAAACATTTAGTGTTTTCACTTACTGTTAATAAAAATATAAATTTGCCTAGTTTAATTTCATTTAACATAGGAATCACAACGTCTTTTCAAATAGGCATAATTTGATTAAAACAACTAACTAGTAATAGTTTTGTTTTCAAATAAGTTTTGTATAATTAATTCTGTTTTCTAAGACAAATTTATTTGTAAGTTATTTTCTGTAAGAACATGTTTTGTTAACAAATTAATAAGTTTAGTTTTCATTCCCCTTGTTAGTATAACCATAGTTGATTCATATAGTGTTTACCAAAACCTTTTATAAACTTTACTAGAGTTTTCCCAACAAACTTAAATTGACTTTGTTTACTTTAATAGTAAAATATTCTATTGTTGCCTTGCTGTCAACAATTGTCTTGTTATTTCAAAATAGCTTTATTATGTAGAAGTGTTTTCATCATCCCCTTTGGAAAAACAAAACTTTGTGTGTTTTACTTGCTAGAGACTTTTGTGCATTGTTTGCCTTGTTTGTTTAGTACTTCTTTGCTGAATGTTATGAGTACTTATTTTGGTTGTATGCTTATTTGAGTGCATTGTTTGTTTCGTAGATTATCCGGAGTGCGAAGCTTGTTACTTAGAGTCACTCACGTACGAAGATCATCAATCAGGCAAGTCAATCTTATCATGTTTTACCCATGTTTTATATGCATTAGTTCTACCATCTCCCCAGTTGCATGCAAGATAGGTTAGTTGGAAACTTGGTTACATTGTAGTAGTATCATGTGGTAGATACCTCTCTCAACCCCCTTTGACAACATTGGCCCCGGGAAACGTTGTTTTACCTTTTGCTATGCTATTAGTAGACGGGGTTGGTTGTGTGATTCATGAGAGTTGAGAGAGTTAATAATTTCAAGACCTACATAATGATCAAGATTTCAATACTCCAAGTTTTCAACATACCTCTGGGTGGATGATGGTTGAACGGCGCCCTGGAGAAACCAGTGGTTAGCCTAGGTGATGCTGGAGATGGCCAGTATTCACGCGGAAAGGTCCACCCAGGCACAAAGGGATGGATGGGTGCTTCAAGACCCAAGGCTTACCTGCACAGCCACAAGTCATTATGGGCTCTGGCTTGGTTGGATATCGTGGTAACTCTGGACAGGTGGTGCTACGAGAGGTAGAAGAACGGTGGGAAAGGATGGGCACCGTCAGAGTCACAGGGAAACCCTTTGGAAGACCATGTTTTGGTCATCCGTTTCTCAAACACCCTGAAGTGCGAGAAATCAAACGGAGGCGACCAAATCTTGTGGGGAACGTGTGCAAAACTCTGCAGAGTACAAAACCTAATCGATTAGCCGTGTCCACGGTCATGGACGACTTGAGCCAAAGGAATTGGAACTTCCGGAACTCTCAACATAAATAATATGATGATGTGGGTATTTAATAATTTTGGGTATGAGAATTGGTTGGTGGAACCATCTCATTAATCAACCAACTTAGTAATATTTTGCTTAACCCCCTTCGATGTAGGAAAAACTTGGCTTTACGCAAAACTTACACCACCACCTGCCATATAAGCATATAGACTAGCTGATTATTTTCACCCCTCTCTTGTGACTTTGCCGGCATATTCCATATGCTGACCTACACGGCTGCAACGTATCATGTTGCAGAGTATTTTTCCGACCAGGAGTGAGGACGCGTTCTATGCTCAGTGAGATGCCCTTGGAGTCAGATGGACTCATCTACCTTCGACGCTTCCGCAAGATTTAGATATTCTCATGAGTTGGCCTTTAGCCACTTTATTGTAATTTTTATTGTAATAAAGGACTCTATATGAGATTGCGATTAATATAATGCTGTGTGATTTCCCTTTGATATATACATTGATGTACCGTGTGTGTACCAGCATGATCTTGGGATGGTACGGAAAACACCGGAGACTTGGCCTTTCAGGTCGGGTCGCTACACATATTCAAACATCATACAGACGAGCAGGGTCCGACTACAGACGAAAGCAAATGACAAAATGACATCCATCCTTGCTATGCTAGGCTGCCGCCTGGAACCCGTTCTAGATCAATGAAGAAGAAGCAGAACTCCAAATCAAAACAAACACCGCGCTCACATCAAATCATTGCATCACCTGTACCTACAACTATTGTTGTAGTAATATATGAGCCACATGGACTCCGCAATCTCATTTCCAAGGGTATCAAGACTATTAAAGCTTAATGAGTGAGGTATGGTTAAGTGGTGAGGCTGCAACAAGAGACTAAGCATTTATTTGAGTGGCTAACTTACGAATACAGAAAGTAAAGTATGGTGGTCTTTGCATAATGGAATTGAACTAGTAATGATCACTAACTGATCCTGACCACCTACTTACGTCAAACATAACTCCACTATGTTCTGTCTTGGATAAGGACTCATGAGAAGAGACAGTCATAGTTACGCACATAGTTGGTGCATTTTATTAGAGTTTAGTTCAAGTTTGCTATGAACGGGTGTTAAAAAAAATATCCAAGTTCGCCACATAACCGCGGGCACGGCTTTTCGAAAGATTTAATCCTGCAGGGGTGCTCCAACTCATCCATCACAAATTAACCACATGCAGCGGGAATAGCCTCGACCACGGATCTCGTGATCTTCCTGGGCAATTCCACAGGAAATCCGCCACCTTGAGATAGCTCGAAGTATTTTTGGAATTCCTCACTCAAGTCATTTGAGAAAGGTAAAACAAATCTAGCAAGGCCGCCCGACATGTCGACGAACCCGATAGGAGCCGAGTATCTCGTTCTCAGGAGATAACAAATAAGCAAAGCGTACGGTGGCCTGACAGACATCTCCCGAGTTGCCCCGGGTTGGCCCCACACGGTTCTCTAGTTTGGACCAACACTCATGAGGAGCACTGGCTCGGGTTGTTGATTAAAGTTCTGCGGGTGCCTGCGGGTCCCTATGCAATTTTAGTTATTAGGCAAATGTAGTACAAATGTTGGGCCTTGCCAGAAAAGCTTTATCCTAAAAAGAAAGTCAAGGGGGTCCCCATAACAACCCCGAGCATGTTAGGAGCGCTCAATTATGGAACATAACACCGGTTCAAAAGTAACTAGGGGCGGCAAGAGTGGAACAAAACACCGAGCAAAAGGCCAAGCCTTCCACCCTTTACCAAGTGTATATGTGCATTAAATTAAATAGCAACAATATTGTGATAATAAAAGAATGTCCATGTTGTCACATGGAAGCAATTGCACCTGCAGCTAGAAATGCTATAAGAAGGGCTGAGCAAGCGGTAACATAGCCAGACAAAGGTTTGCTGGGATGTGGAGGGGTTAGAGGCTTATCATGGCAATGTTTGGAGGCTTGACAAACATGTGGTAGGTAGCGTGACATAGCGATAGAAAAAATGAGACATCTAGCATGACAATGATAGTAGTGGTATCTAGGGAAATGTGTCATCTTGCCTAAGATCCTGCTTGGAAGAAGAATGAATCCATGAAGAAGACGAGCCAACGTAGTCGA
Source organism: Hordeum marinum (assembly GCA_022496015.1). Classification (NCBI taxonomy): domain Eukaryota; kingdom Viridiplantae; phylum Streptophyta; class Magnoliopsida; order Poales; family Poaceae; genus Hordeum; species Hordeum marinum. Next base: position 172,398,132 of record CM039675.1, read on the forward strand.
ACGAATCCTCACAGTCCAAACGCTTTCGGAAGTCTATCGAGAAAGAAAAATCCGAAAACAACAATCAACACATGAGAAACACAACAAGATATGAATGACGTGATGCACAAACCAATATGATGCATGTCCATTTAATTATGCAAAGGATGGAAAGCACAACAATCACTTCTACACATTAAGTGGAGCTAAATATGCAACGAGTTGCATATTGACGAAACTCCACGTTCGAATTATTTAGTTCATTCCCATTAGGTACACGACAATATTAAATGTTGTTAAACATGGGTGGTCATGGCATAAGGAGAAGATGGAATTAAGCAATTTTAAATGGAGAGGGACAACATACATATAACGAAATAATAACTCTCCATATTATGAGAAAGTGATTAACGTTGTCTATCATGGCAAGAGGTGAAGCATGAACAACTATATCGTCTAGGCATTTTAAATGGGGCCAGAAGCAACATATAGCCTTTCCGAAAAATCCCCATAAGCATAATATGAATTTGGTCCATATTTGTACTAACCATATTTTGAAGTTGTTAAACAGCAAAATAAATGTCACCATGTGATTCTACACATTTTGCCGGTCAAGTTACATATGTGGAACATTTTTATCGGAGCTATGGTTTAAAAGTTATCAAATAAATCATTTTAGCATGGCATTCCCTCAAATTAATGAAAACAGCAAGATAAATATTTTAAACACGTGTGAAATTTGGTTATTGTGAATCTACACAAACTTCTAGTAACTTTTAATATATAAACTTTTTCCATACGATGCCCAGTTGAAAAGTTATTAAATGCATGAAGATAAAGGATTTTTCTGTAAATCTATTTTACTGGGTAATTAGTAAAATCACTACCCAGGGAAAATGACTCGGGCTGAATCCACTAGGCACCGGATAGCTATAGCACGCATGGGAGGTTAATAGGGGCGGCTCACCCTTGGCCTTGGGCCGGCTGGAGGGGCCGCTCGGAACTGGGCCACCGGGCGAGGCGAGGCCCACCAGGCGCGGGACGGCCCACGGACGGGTGAAAGGGGATAGCGCTCTCTCCCTGCTCGATCGCGAGCAGGACGAGCAAGCGGTGGTGGCAGTCAACCTCGAGGGGCAGCGACCGACGGAAGGTGGCGGCAGAGGGCAGATCCGGCAGGGCTGGACCGGATCCGAGCGGAACTATCCCGCGGAGCTACTCCGGCGAGGGGCGGCGGCGAGCTTGAGGCCGGCACTGCCGACCTGCGGGAGGAAGAGAGAAGCTGGGGGTTAGGGAGAGGAGAAGGAGAGGAGGAAGAGAAGGAAGGGAAGGAGAAGGTCCGGCGGGCCGGTTCGTCATCGGTGGTGGCTCGCTCCGGCGGCGGCGCTGGCGAGCTGGGCCGGCGAGGCCTCCGGTGAGGAGCTTTGGGCGGGATCCATGGGATGCAAGGCTACTCAATGGTCGCCGAACATGTCAGATTTGACCACGGAGAGTCCGGTAGGTGGGGGGGTTTTGGCAATTTTCAGCCCTAGATCTCAAATCTGAGGGCTGAAATTGGATATGCAGGTGGGACTTTGGGGGAGAGCGAGGTGGAGCTAGCAGGTGGGGTTTTCTAGGGGTGTGGCTGCAATTTACATGGGGGAACCCTAGAGAGTGAGGGGGCTCTCTCCATGGGGTGGTTATATAGGATATGGACTAGGGGTTGGTTGGGTCTCGTCCGTCCGATACCGATCCGATGACCATGAATGGAGGGGGGGCTAAGTTGGGCTAGTGGGCTGTGTAGGTGGGCTAGGAGGAGGTAAGAGGCAGGTTTGCGGCCCATGACACGAGGTTTTAAATACCGAAACGTCCAATAGATAAACCGATGACGCACTTCTATGACTAACCGATGGGGTATCAAACGAACCCGGAATGTGACAAAATTTGGCAGGCGGTCTACCTATGCTATAATAAGACCGCACGCCAGGTTTCGACCCAATCTGAGAACGTTTTATGCATAACTTAAAAACAATATTTTTATTGATGTCGCGGGCACGTGCATGTGTGGTTGGTCTCGAAACAGTTAAGCGTGAACGAAGAGAACCAACAGCTACTCACGGATGCAAGTTTTCGGAAACGAGTTATGATGCCATGTAGATGATGCAAATGATGCAATGATGAATGCGACAACCAAAAAAATCACAGATGAGAATGGAAATAAAAGGGGAATCTTCCGGAGCGTCGGTCCCGGGCTGTTACAAAGAGCAGAGCCCTTGGACGCATCCCGACGATCGGCCCTCACCTGGGAAGGGGCCGCAACGGACTGCCTGCGCAGGACCTTCTGGGTCGTGGATGTAGGCGAGCGGATCGAAAGCACACCAAAGTGGGCTGCCGGAGAGGACAAGCCCTCCCCAGCCTTCCCAGCATCCGCCATTGCTTCCAGATCCCCATCAAAGCGACAACAAAGGTCCCCTACCTTATTCTTACTACCCATGGATGACCTTCTCTTGGCCGAAAACTTGCGGACTGAGAATTTCTTCTCTGGCTTCTTACTTCTCGGACTGTGGGGAGATGTCGTGGTATCCGGAGGAACGTCAACAATCCCATACAAGAAGGAGAGGTAGGGTGCATTGCTCCATCCTGAGAGTTAGTGAAAGCCCCATAAAAAGTCGTGGCCCCAGCAAGAGAAGAAACACTAGTGAGATCCCCTCTACAAGTCCCCTCCCTGGCATTCCCAACACACCCAGATCTAGGTGGACCCAAATCAAATAGGCCCCTCAACTTCGAGCCCATGGCTCCCACTCCAATGTGCTAAAAGGGTTGGCATTGCTGCCTACGCCCATCTCGCCCCCACCGTCCGATGGGCCTGGATTGGAAGGCTTAGGAGCCAGTGGATGTGGGGGTGGAGCCTGCTGGGCCGCCATTACCTTAGTGTGCACACAAATATGATAAGCATCATAGATGGGGAAGACATCAATGGATCCATGAACACGGTATGGATCTAAGCACTAGACTTTCATGTGAATCTCTCCCGGAGGGTCAAGAGAAGATTCATCCACTACAACAGGCTTGCCAATCAACTGACCGACTGCCATCAAGAACCGAACATTGTGGATCCCGGACGATACATCCTCAAGGAGCACACAAATACCAGAGAGGGAGCCCACCACCTTGGAACCATCTACAGCAGCCTTGATAGAGCCCATCACTTTGTTCAGAGGGAAAGTAAAGCGATAACCAGACACCATCATCTTAAGGCTCTCCTTGGTAGGGAAGGTGACAACGAATTCCGTCTTCGAGATCTGATTAATCTGCCAATCCCACCCTTCGAGGACCCATTCCTTAAGGTCATCCGAAATAACTTGATTGGACACAGGATTGGAGATAACACACATCACAACCGCATTGGATACCACCAGTGCAACCACATGCATCCCAAGCTCTTCGTCAAGCGCAAAGAAGGAGCAGCCCGGCAACCCCAACGCATATTGCATGAATACAGGGAAAGGCTCGCGGTTATCACAGTCCACGGTGAGATGGACTTCTGTGCATCAGATCAAACAGAAGTGTGGAAAGAAGCAGCTAGGCTGAAAGTGGCCTGCACAATGATAGGCGAGGCATGTCAGAGGTGCGTACCCCACTACCAAACCACCACCAGAAGACGACCCTCAGCCACGAGAGGGAATGATGCCAGGGGAGAGCGGATGGGGATGTGAAAGAATTCTATCACCAATCCTCCAGAAGAAGATCTCAGGTCCTGGGTAGAGGTCTGACAGAACTTGGAGGGAAATGAAGCATTGCTGAAGCCACTGGTCCACCCACCACTAGCACAACGACCACGACCCGTGAAGTCGAAGCCAGCACGACGGCCATTGCCATGGCCACCAGCCGACACCTGACCCACCAGACGGCGAGAAAGATCTAGCCGCCACGGGCTCCCATGGATCCACCGTAGACGCCTTGGCCTCCCCTCCAGACGTGATCGCCCATCATGTTGCAGCCATGCAAAGCCCGCCTCCCAAGCCTCCCGATCCTTCTCCACATGCTCCCCAACGGCCCGGTCTGCCTCCAACTGATGACGAAACTCTGCCTCATTCGCCAGATCAGCAGATCGACCCGCCTCTAGGGAGCCCTCCCTTCCACACTTCCTTACCATTAGCGCCTTCGAGGAGGAGGCCCTAGATCTATCCATGGCCTCCGCCACCACAAAATAGATCACGAGGATACGAGGAGGATGCACTCTCACAAGATGGCAGCTATGGAAAGGATAGCATTATACATCTGAATTGGAAGTTGGAAACCCTAGGTCAGGGGAAATGGCACCCCTTTATATCCATATAGACCCCAAGTGACGTGGGCCACCATGTCGGGCCAAGATAGAAGGGACACTCGAGCTGACTGGGCTACTAGAAGTCGGGCCGAGCAACATAGGCCCAGGAACGACTAGAGGATGGATGTGAGCCTCCAAGAGGGATAACGGGCAGGGCCTACACCCTTGCCTATCAGCCGAATCAGCCCACTGCCCAACCTACCCACCAACGAAGCAACTAGGGTTGGCTCTCCCTCGAGCATGCCACCATGCGCCCACCATCGAAGATGAGCTGGAGGCCAGCCTCCCAAAGGCCGCGCCTTCACCACCGCACATGCCTTGGAGACCATCATTGGAGATTCACGATTAGACACTGAGGGATCACTAGAAGAATGTCTAGAGGGCGGTGAATAGACTACTAGCAGGAAATTAGAACGTAACTTTTCCCAAGTTAATTGGTTGGCAGATTTTCACAGTTTTAGCAAGACTAGCAAGTCTATATACCCAACACATGCATGTCAACAAATATGGCAGCGGAAAGTAAAGACATTGCACAAGAAGTAAAGAATTGAGATATGGAGATCAAATGCAATTGGAGACGCAAGGATTTCTCCCGTGGTTCTGATAGGTTGTGCTATCGTACATCCATGTTTATGGAGTCTTCAACCCACGGAGGGTAACGGTCGCGCGAGTCCACGGAGGGATCCATCCATAAGGGTCCACGAAGTAGCAACCTTGACTATTCCATAATGGCTTCCGTCCATGAAGGACTAGCCTCACTATGGGTAGATCTTCACGAAGTAGGCGATCTCCTTGCCGGTACAAACTTCTTGGTTCAACTCCACAACACGAAGTAGGAGGCTCCCAAGCGACACCTAACCAATATAGGAAGCACCACCATCCAAAAGGTAATAGCCTTGGTAATGATGATGAACTCCTTGCTCTTGTGCTTCAAGATGATAGACTCCTCAACATACAATCACTCTCTCACAGATATGGCTTGGTGGAAGAGATGGGATTGGTGGAAGGCAACTTGGGCAGGCTAGAAATCAAGATCCATATGGTTGGAGTGGAAGATCTTGACCACAACACCAAGGGTAGGTGGTTCTCTCGGAAAATTGGATGGGGCAAGTATGGAATAGTTCTGAGTGCTTCTCTTCTGAGTAGGTGGTGGTGAAGGGGTATATATGAGCTTCCCCAAAAATCCAACTATTACACACAAAATTACCAACTCGGTGACAACGATGTGTAAATCTCGGTGGTACCAAAGTGACCAAAGGTGGCAACTTTTGAATCACAGTGAGACCGATAGAGGAAACTGGGTTGCACCAATAAGGTGACCAATGGTCAAATTTTCATTCTTGGTGACACCGATCCAACAATCTCCGTGGTACCATTATTGTGAATTTGCGTACAGAAATTTGACAACCTAAACTCGGTGGCACTGGTATGGAATGGGTTACACCGAAGTGTCTAGGGTTTGGCTGAGTCTGTCTGAGGTTGAGAATTAGTGGCACCGGGACGGAATGTTGGTTGCACCGATTTTGAGTATTTGGCTTTGGACAGACTTTCGTGGGATAGTTTGTGTGTTTTTTTGTGACTATCACTTGTGCACGTATGAGTATTTTGTTCACCAACAAAATCTTGCCCCCTTTTAATAGTATTGTCTTTCGTATGGACTCAAAGTGATTTCTCACAAATATAAAACATAGAGTCCTCTTGCTTGAAGCTTGGCTAACCCATTTCATTGTTTCTTGGGGTTTCTCCACAATCCTTTTGCCAACCCAACTCTCCATGGACTATTATCTGAAATACACTAGATAAAAGTATTAGTCCAAGAGACAATGTATGTTGTCATGAATTATCAAAACCACCAAGCGAGCATGTTGTGCTTTCAATGTCCCCCCTTTTGGTAATTGATGACAACATACAATCAAAGCATCAAATAAACATATGCATGGATATAACGAAGACTTTGATGGACAAATGACTTAGATTTTCTCCCCCTAAATGTGTGCAATCCTGTAAAGGATAGTTGCTTTGGAATGCATAGACACACATATGGATGAAGGGATATAAGGAGTCATGTGTATCTTGTCTATATGCATCAAAAAATATATATATATGAATGAGATGTGTCCTTGTTCAAGACTTCACTCTTGCAAACAATATGTGCAAGAAGCAAGATATCATCTTGACCAAGAGTATGATGCAAATACTTACCTTGAGTTCTTGATCATTCTAGTAGTAGAAACACACTGGAGAAAACAATGTTAGGAAACACAAGAGTATTCTACTAATATAAATACGATAGAACTCAAAAGTAAACACTATGCCTTGGTAGTTTAGATATGGAGAACATATAGAAAATAGTATTCGTTAGAATTGATATGTCTCCAAGATCATTTAGAGCTTTCTCCCCTTAGATATGAAAGTAGTAGTTCATCCTCTCCCCCTGAATCTCAGCATGTAGATATTGGGATTGTACAGGGTGAGAAAAGTTCTAAAGTGAATAGTGAAATAAAATAAGCTCAATAATATTCTCCAAACATGTTTTTCTCCCCCACTTTGGCATTCTCACCTTGTTTATATAAGCAAAAGCTTAATATCTGCTCTACCCCTTAATCATATCCCCCTTTGCATAAGCATGTAACTCTCCCTTTAGCATGAAGCTTTGTTATTCTCCCCCTTTGGAGTTAATTTTCAAAAAGGTCAATTTTAGGAGTAGGTACGGGGATCATTGACAAGGAAGGGATCATCGAGAACATGGGTCATTGAAAGTAGGGTTCAAAGAAAAGAACCGAGGGAATCATTGAAGGTAACTTCTCTCCCTATGTCAAATAGTAGTGAGGTATTGTTAAATCACCTCCTCCTTTGAGCTAGGGATCCTTGAATAAAGAATTTCTTCCCCTAAGTTTTGCTTGTTATTCTCCCCCTAAGTTTTTTTAGAAGGTATCATCAAAGTAACATAAGAAGAACAGATAAGAGAAAAACAAATCAGTGACTCCGAGACAAATAGATTGGTGGTACTGAGATTTTGTAGTGCAGCTTGTCTGCAATTTCGATAGAACGGAGATATCTAAGTTGGCGGCTCCGAGGCTAAAACAGAAAGAAATGAATAAGGGACCAAGTTTCTATTTTCAAAGAGTCAAAATAAAATATTTTCAAAGGGTCAAAAGAAAATATTTTCAAAGGGAAAGAGTAGGACATCATCTAGAGAAGATCTGAGTGGTTACGAGAGATCATGCAAATAGAGAACAAACCACACAAGATTCTTAACTAGATGATGGGCGATGACTAGGTCACCTATATTAGAGTATATTGACTTAGGAGCCAGGCAAGAATACTCGATCATATATCATACTCTTTGTTAAGCTCAAAATGGGGTTACCATTTTTTGACTTAGCATTTTAATGTCTTCATATCACTTGAGTTGCTTTAGCTCATGACTTGGAGTAAAGCCTTTTCAAGGATATGAGTGCATACCTTTGAGTGATGTTGATGGCGTTTCTCATAGGTGAACTTGTTGAGGATGCTCGAGGTTGATGAAGAACATCTTGAGTTGGGAGCAATCCTTCTAGTTCTAGTTACCTACAAAGGTTAGTCATGCAAGGAAGAATAATAGGTATATCCATTTCGCATGATACCAGTTGAGATTTTGCAATAATGATCAAGTATATGTCAAGGATATGTTTTGTTGTCTTCTTCCTTCCATCATCAAGAGGGGTTGTGGATACTTGGTCAAGACAAGATTGCTTATGATTGGAGTTGGTTGCAATCTCGTGGAATGCAGTTCTTCCAAGTACCTACAAACGGTTAGATGCAATACAAGGGAGCATAGAATCCATGGCATAAGATAACATGTTAGGAATATCATGGAAGTACCAAGAAGGCTCATGCCCTTGCAAGCATCCGAGTGAGTCTAGCTCAAGTTTGAAGCATCAATGATGTTCAACTCACTCCTCAAATGAGAAAAAGTTTTCTCATCAAGTGGCTTAGTAAAGATATCGGCCAATTGCTTGTTAGTGCGAACATGCTTATGATTAATATCTCCTTTAGCAACATGATCACGAATGAAATGATGTTGAACTTGAATATGCTTAGTTCGAGAATGTTGCACAGGATTATGACCAATCTTAATAGCACTTCCATTGTCACAAAGTGATGGAACATTTTTAACATGGATTCCATAATCCTTAAGGATTTGTGTCATCCATAGTAATTGCGCACAACAAGATCCAGCAGCAATATACTCAGCTTTGGCAGTAGATAGAGCTACCAAGTTTTGTTTCTTGGAGGACCAAGACACAAGATATCTACCAAAAAATTGGCAAGTACCCGAGGTGGATTTTCTATCAACCTTGTCACCAGCATAGTACGAATCGGAATATCCAACAAGTTTGAAAGAAGATCCCTTGGGATACCAAATGCCAATGTTTGGTGTTTGTATCAAGTATCTCACAATACATTTCATGTCCAAAAGATGACACTCCTTAGTTGCAGCTTGATATCTAGCATACATGCAAAGACTAAGAATAATATCGGGATGAGATGCACATATATATATAGCAATGAATCAATCATAGATTGATAAACCTTTTGATCAACTGGTTCATCCTCCCTAGTAATATCAACGTGTCCGCTAGTGGGCATGGGAGTTTTCATACCTTTGCACTATTGGAGGTTGAGCTTCTTGATCAAGTCCTTGGTATACTTAGTTTGAGAGATGAAAGTTCCTTCTCTAGATTGCTTGATTTGCAAACCAAGAAAGAATTTTTTCTCACACATCTTAGACATCTCATAGTTCTCGGATATCAACCTTCCGAATCTTTCACTAAATTGACGGTTAGTGGAACCAAAGATAATATCATCCACATAGATTTGGCACATAAATAATTCACCATTAACTCTCTTAGTGAACAAGGTTGCATCAATTTTACCAATTTCAAAACCTTTTTCAATAAGAAACTTTGTTAAGCATTTGTACCAAGCACAAGGGTCTTGCTTAAGACCATAAAGGGCTTTACGAAGCTTGTAAACATGATTAGGTTTCTTAGGATTCACAAAACCAGGTGGTTGCTTAACATAAAACTGTTCTTCAATTTCATCGTTTATAAAGGTGCTTTTAATGTCCATTTTATAAAGCGTGATATCATGATGATTAGGATAGGCAAGAAGAATGCGAATATCTTCAAGTATAGTGATGGGGGCATAAGTCTCACCACAGTCCATACCTTCGACTTGAGTATAATCTTGGGCCACAAGACGTGCCTTGTTGCGTATGACTTGACCGTCTTTGTCTTGCTTGTTCCGAAACACCCATTTGGTTCCGATGTTGTTGTGCTCATCCTCGGGATTCTCCACGAGTGTCCACACTTCCTTCCTTTCGAAGTTGTGAAGATCTTCATGCATGGCGTTCAACCAATCCGCATCTTCAAGAGCTTGTTCTACATTCAAGGGTTCAATGATAGAGATGAAACAATAATGCTCACAAAAGTTAGCTAGACGAGTTTTAGAGCGAGTGATTCTCCCGGTTTGGATGTCACCAAAGATTTGGTTTAGGGGATGGTTCTTGGTCACTTGTGCTCGAACTCGGGTAGCTTCGGTTTGCTAGACGGTGGATCTTATTATTCTTCATCATCATCTCCTTCATCTTCGTTGTTGTTGACGGTGTCGTTCCCTTGAGGTGGTGGTGAAGGAGATTGTGGTGGATATTCATGATGTACTTCCTCCTCTTCGTCATCTTGCCGGGTACAGCTTGTGGATGCCTCCATGTCATGTTGTGGTTCACCTTGTCGTGAAGTAGGGTCTTCCACTTGAGTTGAGGAAGTACTTTCCTTGAACTCCATGGGACGAATATTGCCGATGGTTAAATCTAGGATAGCTTCTGAAGGGTCCTTATCACCTACATCATTTGGTAATTGTTCGACTTGCAAACCATTATATTCATCAAACTTCACATCTACCGTCTCTTCAACTTTTTGAGTGAAGTTGTTGTAGACACGGTAAGTGTGACAATTCGATCTGTAACCAAGTAGGAATCCTTCATGAGATTTCGGAGAAAATTTAGTACGACGATGCTTGTCAAGAATGTAGCACTTGGAGCCGAATACCCAAAAGTATCCAACTTGGGGTTTGTTACCGGTGAGTAGCTCGTATGCCGTTTTACCGAGAAGCTTGTGCAAGTAAAGTAGGTTTGTGGCATGACATGCTGTTTCCACGACTTCTCCCCAAAAGTGTCTTGACGTCATGTATTCATCAAGCATCATTCTAGCCATCTCAATAATCATCTGGTTCTTCATGTCAACAACTCCATTTTGTTGAGGCGTGTATGTAGCCGAGAACTCATGCGAGACACCTTCTTCATCAAGAAAGGTACCAACATGGGTGTTCTTGAACTCTTATCTGTTATCGCTCCAAACTTTCTTGATCTTCACTTCAAACTGATTTTGCACTTTGCGAACGAAGTTCTTGAATATCTTTTGAACCTACGACTTATGATCAAGGAAGAATACCCACGTAATTCTAGAAAAACCATCAACTATAACTAGACCATAGGAATTTCCATCGAGACTTGTAAGCATTGGGACCGAAAAGATCCATGTGAAGTAACTCCAGTGGTCTCCTAGTAGTCATGATATTCTTAACAGGATGACTTCCACCTACTTGCTTTCCAGCTTGACAAGCACTACAAAGTCTATCTTTGTCAAAGATAACATCTTTAACACCATGTATATGATCACCTTTGATAAGCTTATCTAAATTACGCATGCCAACATGTCCTAATCTTCTATGCCAAAGCCAACCTTAAGAAGATTTAGCAATTAAACAAGTGCGAGGCTTGGATCTCTTAGTGCAATCAACAATGTATAGATCACCTCTACGGATACCGGTAAAGAACATTTTATGATTATCTTGAAGAAACACTTGGCAATCTAGTTTCGTGAATAACACATTGAAACCGAAGTCGACAAGTCGAGATACGGAAAGAAGATTGTAGCCAAGAGATTCAACAAGCATATCATTTTGAATAGATCTATCATGGGATATGGACACCTTACCAAGACCAAGTACCTTACCCTTGGAGTTGTCTCCAAACGTTACATACCTTCACGGTCCATGGTTTGGTGTGATCTCTTGAAACATTTATCTATCTCCGGTCATATGATCGGTACATCCTCTATCGAGAATTCACTCTTTTCCTCCGGACATGTAATCCTTGAAGTTTGCCATGAGACTTAGATTCTTCATGATCTACTCATACTCGATGTCGAGCAACTCATCTTCATCATAGTAGCCATGTTCCACATTGTCATCATCAAGTGGGAAATCCTCATCATAAAGAACAAGAGATTTGTTAGGATGGTGATCATGACAATGTTCAAGTTTATGAATGCAAAGGGCCTCTATAATGATATTGCTGATAGTTGTGACATCTCCTTTAGCACACATGAGGTGTCTAAGCTCAAATAGACAATCATCAAACTTAGGATCACGAGGCATCATTTTGTGAAAGGCAATAGTTTTATGAATAATTTCATCAAGATTATTCAATGAATAATTTGGATATCGTTTGTCCAAATCATTCCACAAAGTATAAGCACACGTAATTTTTTCATTTGGTTGAACACTTTCTAGGCAAATCTCTAACAATAAGATTAACAGTTCTAAGATTGCATAGCATATCAATTTCCTCTTCATTTGCGGGATGCAAGGGGTCAATAGGAGGCTCATAGGGGCACATAACATATTTCCTCAATTGAAATTCATTAAAATCTCATGCATCAAAGTTTTCCATTGCCTATAGTACTCTCCATCAAGAATAGGCACTAGACACATCCATCTTCCTCCTCGATGATTAAACCGAAGCAATGGAGACTAAGGCTCTGATACCAATTGAGGGATCACTAGAAGAGTGTCTAGAGGGGGTGAATAGACTACTAGCAGGAAATTAAAACCTAACCTTTTCCCAAGCTAATTGCTTGTCATAATTTAACAGTTTTAGCAAGACTAGCAAGTCTATATACCCAACACATGCATGTCAACAAATATGGCAGCGGAAAGTAAAGAAATTTCACACGAAGTAAAGAGTTGAGATATGGTGATCAGACGCAATTGGAGACACAAGGATTTTCCCCCTGGTTCCTATAGGTGGTTCTATCATACGTCCACATTTAAGGAGTCTTCAACCCAGGGAGGGTAACGGGTATGAGAGTCCATGGAGGGATCCACCCATAAGGGTCCACGAAGTAGCAACCTTGACTATTCCATAACGGCATACGTCCATGAAGGACTAGCCTCACTATGGATAGGTCTTCATGAAGTAGGCGATCTCCTTTCCCGTACAAACTTCTTGGTTCAACTCCACAACACGAAGTAGGAGGCTCCCAAGTGACACCTAACCAATATAGGAGGCACCACCCTCCAAAGGTAATAGGCTCGGTAATGACGATGAAGTCCTTGCTCTTGTGCTTCAAGATGATAGACTCATCAACACACAATCACTCTTTCACAGATATGGCTTGGTGGAAGAGATGGGATTGGTGGAAAGCAACTTGGACAGGCTAGAAATCAAGATCCATATTGGTTGGAGTCGAAGATCTTGACCTCAACACAAGGGTAGGTGGTTCTCTGTCAGAAAATTGGATGGGGCAAGTATGGAATAGTTGTGAGTGCTTCTCTTCCGAGTAGGTGGTGGTGAAGGGGTATATATAGGCATCCCCATTAATCCAACCGTTACAGAAGAAATTAACAAATCAGTGACACCAAAGTGTTAATCTCGGTGGTACCGGAGTGACCAAAAGGTGGCAACTTTTGAATCTCGGTGTGACCGATATAGGAAACTAGGTTGCACCGATAAGGTGACCAACGGTCACATTTTCATTCTCGGTGATGCCGATCCAGCAATCTTGGTGGTATCGATATTGTGAATTTAGGTAACAGAAAGTTGACAACCTAAACTCGATGGCACCGGTATGGAATCGGTTGCACCGAAGTGGCTAGGGTTTGGTTGAGTCTGTCTGTGGTTGAGAATCGGTGGCACCGGGATGGAATGTTGGTGGCACCGATTTTGAGTATTTGGCTTTGGACAGACTTTGGTGGGAGAGTTTGTGGGTGTTTTTGGTGAGTATCGCTTGTGCACATATGAGCATTTTGTTCACCAACAAAACCTTACCCCCTTTTTATAGTATTGGCTTTCCTATGGACTCAAAGTGATTTCTCACAAATATAAAATGTAGAGTCCTCTATCTTGAAGCTTGGCCAACCTATTTCCTTGCATATTGTGGTATCTCCACAATCCTTTTGCCAACCCAACTCTCCATGGACTATTATCTGAAATACACTAGATAATAATATTAGCCCAAGAGACAATGTATATTGTCATGAATTATCAAAACCACCAAGGGAGCATGTTGTGCTTTCAGACACGCACCACGGGAAGGGAGCAGTCGCTCCCATCTTGCCAGATCCATGCCGGCAGCAACGCACCACCCGCAAAGCAGATTCTCCGGATGACAACCACACCGACTACCAATAGCGCCCCGGAGCGAATTTTGGTGGCGGGGACAACCAGGACAACTAACAAGGGGCAATCACCTCATCTTTCGACCCAGAATGATCAACATCTAATGCCCAAAATTTGTTTGCCACAGGAAGGCGGGGAAGCGATGGAGGGGGGGAACCCGAGGTCCACCGACCTGAGAGGAAGGAGGAGACAGGAGCGCATCCACACGGGACAAAGCTAAGGGGGGGGGGAAAGCATACCTGCGACCACTGCACCTCGGCATATCCACCTAGGAGATGGAGGAGGAGGGACGGGGTAGGAGGAGGAGAGGAGAGACACCATCCTTTCAAGCCTGGGGGCCTGACTGGAGGAGTATGCTGAAGACGCCGCTGGTTCGTGCACTTGTTGGAGTAGTGGCCCTTCTGACCACACTTGTGAGACGTAACCTTTGAGAGCGGATGGAAGTTGCCTGGAGGAGTACTTCCTGATCTGGGTGCCCCAGGCCTCTACTGGAATCGTGGGTGGGGCGGGTGCGAAGGACCACAACCACCGTGCTATTTCCGTTGCTGAGGAGGATGAAGCAGAGGAGGAGGAGGAACCCAATACTTCTGCTACTTAGGAATAATCTAAGAGGAGGACGAAGAAGGGTGAGTCTCTGAATCGCTTCCTTGAGTTCTCCACCTTGAGCTGAACTGCTTCGAACTTTAGAGCCAAGTTGTAGAATTGATAAAACAAAGGGGGCTTGTGAAGGACGAGAGCAAGCTGAAGATATTCCATGAGGCCATGTCTGAACTGATTAATTTTTCGCTTCTCATTAGGAACGTATTTCTTTGCATAGCGGGCCAGATTTTGGAACTCAGAATTATACTGAGACAGACATACTTCCTTGCTTCAAAAGAAAACATAAAAAACATGGGGACCCACTAGAAGTCACACCAGAGGCCCTGAGAGACTAAAAAGTGGGTCCAGCCTCCACTGTCAGCCACACTTGATTTAATACACCGGGAAAGGAAAAAGGGCTCGGGGGGGGGGGGGATCGAACCCGAGACCTCTTGCAATCGAGCGGGCACGTTGACCACTGGCTAGGCATTTTCGTCTTAATAGAACATGGACATACGATCGTTTGAATATGCTCAGGAGTCTGGTCTTCCTCTACCCTTGGCAGAGAAGACACCAATAGCACCGACGAGATCTCAGGCGACCACCGTAGTGGACGAGCGGCAGCGGGGGTGCAGGATGCACTGGGGGGTCCATTCATGCCCCCGCTCCTCGGCGAGGAGGACCTGAGCTAGGGGCTCGAGCTCTAGCTTTGGCTTGACTTGGGTTATGGCATTGCACGATGGGGTACGGCGAGATAGGAGAAGGAATGGGGCGAGGGGTACCTGGGCTAGCTCTAGGACGGCTTTGTTGGTCGCTAGGAGAGTCGACACCGTCAAATCAATGAACTACCGACGTGGTTCCGCTTTATGTCCTGCTGTACAGAGGATGGGGGGCAACGCATATCATGGGGAGCCAGCTGGGCTATTGCGGCTCTGCATGGCCAGGGAGGAGGAGCTATTGCGCAGTTGGGCCACAGGAGAGGGGAGGTCTAGGGAGGATGTTGTGGGAATGAACACCTATGGGATCGCAGGGACCCCTTTTGGTTTGGCAGGCAGCGAGCTGGCACAAAGAGCCAGTAGGTGAGTTGCGCGCGGGAAGTTTTTACCCAAGTTCGGACCGCAAGGATGCGTAAAATCCTACGCCTGCTTGGTTATATTGATCGTGTTCTAGGATTCGAGCTACAGGAGCGCCATGAATGGCTGCTATGTGAGATTGGGAACCTCCAGTTGTCTAACTATCGGGCTGCCGGTTGTCTAACATCCCAACTGCCAAAAGTCTAAGGTTCCAAAGTCCAAAAGTCCTTCTCTGTAACGCCCTGGGCCTCCTTTTATACATAAGGGGATCCCAACAATGGCGTACAGTGTGCACATGGGATGCACAGTGCTACAGTGCTATCGTACCTAACCCTGACAGAGTAGGACAAGATCATTAAATGCACCATTAGGGGCCTCAGACTGTCAGTGGAATGGGATTGGGACCCGTCCCATCGGTGCCGCTTAGCTCCCTGCAATGTTGACGCCACGACATATGTCCAAGTGAATCGACACGTGGCCTATGTGCTCGCGGTCCTTGCCAGGGTCTTTCCTTGCCGGGACCTTGCCTTGCCGGGGTCCTGGAGGCTCCAAAGCCTTCCCGACAAGATCTTGTCGGTAGTCTAGAGTCTTCTATGCTGGTGCTTGACAAGTCTTTGATGGGCCTTGCCGCTGGGGTGTCTACTACTGCCCGTGCACGAGTAAAGGATCACTAGATGGCCCAAAAACTCTAGTGCACCGACAGGAGCTCCCGGGCCTAGGCCATACACGTCACGAGGCATTGTTGGGCTAGGCCCAAACAGTGCACAGGCACGCATGGCAGGGCCTCGCAATTGTGATCATTGCGCTCGCTACTTTTCCCCACGATGCCCATTGAATGCGGGTAGTGGGATACATGCACGGCATGGCTATTAAGTTTTTAATCACTGTGTCAGGTCTTTTCCGCCACACGCGTTGCATGCATAGCGGGGAGGTAGCCACGAGCGCCCGTGACTTAAAGTCCCTAAAAAAGGCAGTAACTACGGCGCCATGGATTGGGGCGACGGGACGGTTGTTGTTTGCCCAGTGATCGAGGGCGCTGCTATTGGAGGAGGTAGGCGGCGTCCTTTGGAGTGGGGGAGAGCCAGCTCCCGCGCTTCCTCCTATAAATTGGGTACGGCAGGGGCGGAGCTCATCCATCCTTCTTCCGCCCTTCGAGTACAAGACTTTGTAGTCCGCCTCCTCCCTCGTCTTCTCATTTTTCAGGTAGCGCCCTCCCTTTTCCATGACCAAGGGGCGAGGGCGATCACCTTCCTCGGTTGCGAGCAGGAGCTCTTGTCTGGATCATGCCGCCGCTTTAGCCGCAGAGGCGGTGCGAGGCTCGAGTTCACATGTTGGAGGAGGCGCGAGGGTCCGTGGCCGCCACGGAGGTCGAGGTCGGGGGAGGCGGAGCACTCCTCCACCCCCTTCTCTAACGCCAAGGATCTCCATCGAAGAGGCCCATGCCAAGGGTACGGTGCTGGAATTCATCCTCGAGTTGGGCGGTCCCCTCCGGAGCCACCTGCACTGTGGGTACCCCGACTCATAAGTCGTGATCACTGAATGCATGTGTACAGTGATCCCAGAGATCAATGCTCACTGAACACACAAAAGCTGAATGACAAGAGTCTTACATCCACATTTAGCGTCTTACACAAATGAAGACTGCGAAGGTCTAGTCTTACATAGATAGGGACACAAGGGCCAAACACTTAAACAACACAAACAACGGAAATCTTAATCGAAAGCATCAACCCATGTCATCTGCCTTAACCTACTTGCATTCTGACTGGGAAGCGTCCTAGTTCGCATGTTCGTCTCCAACGAACTCTTCAACATACTCTTGTTCTTCCATCCCTGGCCAATTAAATAACCAGTGGCAAGCCAATGAGTACTTTGAATGTACTCACAAGCAACCCAAGTTGTGGAACAAGGTAATAATGATGGATGATATAGCACTAAGTTGGTAATTTGCGGAAAGCCAATTTTGAATGCAATGACGTGATCAAGTAACTAGGTAAGCATGCATCAACAGTTGGCAAAAATCCATATGCACAAGTTACAGATATCATCATAAATAGGGGTTGAACATCTCATGTTCATTCATCACCTCAAGTCTACAGACATGTCTCAAGTATCATTCGTCTATCTCCCACATACACACACACCAAGTTTTACGAAAACATCTGGACAAAGTCTAAGCAGTACCACCCAACTATCCTTGACCATGGACACGGCTATTCGAAAAGTTTTACACTCTCCAGACGTTGCACACTTTACCCACAATACACGGGGAACTTCCGTGTCATCCATGACTCGCGGTATATAACATACCCGAGGTAAGCACCCGAACAATTGCTTTCCCCTGGCGATACTAAAAAAAGGGTCCACTCGATTGGTACCCAGCCCTCATGATGTACATCCCTTGAGCCTCACTCCATATTGTACCATTCATGAGGGGGCCAACTGTGTGCCCGGTGCCTGTGAAGACAGCGCATAATCGTCCATACCGGCATGACCCTGTATCGAGAGTGACCACGCCACTCCCGCCACTAGTAATGCGGGCTCCTTGCCAGTACCCACCAAGCTAATCAACAGAGCCCCGTCCCATAGGGAGTATCGTGGTTGTGCATGTAAGGTTGGGACGGTCGACAAATCTTAAATGTAATTCGTTTTCGAAATGAGACTCACTTGCTCCGGTACACCAATTCTTTCTCAAGTGGTCACCCATATCATCATCATCTCCCTCAGACATTAGTGGCACCTAACGGGGTTTTTGAAAAGTCTTTGAAATCGTCTCCACCTTTCCATCACTATGTATAAATCCCAAACCCACTTGCGTAGCATCTACTAGCATCCTATCTACAACAACCCGCATAACCCTCATAAGGTGGTAGGGTCATGCATGATGCAAGTGTCAATGGTAAGAGTATCGGAGGCAACCCACAGAAGGGGGAACACCACATCATGATCAATCATCGAAACAATAAGTGCTATATGTCATGCATGAAAAAGTTTCTTAACATGGTCAAAGGGCTACTTGCCTTGCTCAATGAAGTCTTCGGGGTCTTCAAAGTCTTCGGGTCCAACTCCCTCGTCAATAGCGCAATCTATCGTCGCGAATAAAAGTGATAAAAATAAGCATCACACAAAAAACAGAGCACACAAGCTAACAATAAAAATGCTACCCTATTCTGATAAATACTAAAGGTCATACTAAAATTATTTTTTAAGACTTTGAAGTTAAAAAGATTTTCAAAAATATTTAAAACAGGGGCTAATAATGCTAAATAGGGGTTTTAAATTGAAACCGTACAAAAAAGGTTTTCAAATATTTTTACAAGTGGCACTAATAAATTCTATGGAATATTCTAAGAATTTAGGTGGAAAAATAATTGGATTTAGATTTATTTTGTGTCCTGTGGAATTTTTTGGAAATCAAATGGAAAAATAAAAAGAAAAGGGCATTGTGCCCTCTCGGATCAAAAGCACCGAGGCCGAGCCGGCCCAAAGGGGAACCATCCTAGGATGAGACGGCGCGCGTGGCAGCCGATAGGTTCAAACCTGTCAGGCGGGCTCTACCTATCAGTGGAACAGGGGATAGGTGTGTATGACAGGCAGGGCCCACCTGTCATCTCCTACCTCATGAACAGGGGCTCGGGGAGGCTCACCGGCAGTGACTCCGGCGGCCGTTCGCCACAAGCGAGGCATTGGGAGGCTCAGGGAGGTCCCTCCGTTTGCTTGGGCATGATGGTGGTCGTCATAGGACCGGGGTTCGCCGGCAACGTGAATGTGCGGCGGAGGGCTTCAGGAGGTGCATGGTCCAGCCGCCCTGAGCTGCAAACGAAGTGGAGGGGAGGAGGGATCACTCTAGGGTGGTGAGTGGGCAAGAGAAAGAAGAACGAGCACTGGGGACGTGCATACCGCGAGATCGACGGCGATCCTTGATGGCGGAGCATGGATCCAATCCGGGTGTAGGGGCCCTCGAGGCTCGCAGGGGTGGAGCGGGTGCTCTAATGGGTACGGTAAGGGGCGATAGAGGAGGAGAGGGAGGTCCGAGGCCCTATATATAGGCGAGGGCCGAGACAGGGGGTGGCGAGCGTGGGAAAGCTCGGGCGCTCGCCGTTGAGCTACAACAGCCAAGGAGGGGGCATAGGCGGGGCTGGGGGACCACAAGAGATGCTCTGGAGGGGGCGGACAAGCAGAGGTGGGCAAGGGGCGTCGCGCGTCCAAGCCCGGGCATTGGCCGAGAGGGTTAGCAGTGTCGTGCGTGCGGGAGGCCGCTGGAGAGCGAGAGAGGAGGGGGAGACGACCGACAGGGAGGCGCGAATGTCGAGGCGGCTCGGTGGCGTGCTCCCATGGCCAGAGGTGGTCGGGGGCATCGGAATGGGGGCAGCTATAGTGTGGGACCGCACTGTAGCACGCTCTAGAGCGCCCAAATGGCATGCCATGGCATGCCTTTGGCGCTTTGGGCACGGCCACTTGTGTCGAGGGGCTCTAGGGTTGCTAGGCTAGGGCATTCTAGCATTGGATGCCCTGGGAGGCTAGTAGAATAAGAGAGGAGGGGAGCTAGAGGTTTTTTGTTTCTGTCTAGAGGTGAAAATGGGGTTTTTACCCCATCTATAATTGAGCCAAGGGTGTAGGATTTTTACTGGAGGTGCAAGATGTCAGTGAGTAACTATGGTAAAAATTTGGAGGCAAGGGGGAGGGTAGAAGTGGTGAAAATAGTGACTTTACAATTTCACCAGAAGGTGTTTGATAGATGTTTGGGAAAGATAAGTTTACCCACTTACTATGATATTTAACAGGACCAAATGGTGGGTAAAAATAAGATGGATCACCAAATTTGAGCTCAAATGCAAAGTTGACAATGGAAACTTTTTGAACCCTAGATTCTAACAGAATCAGGTTTCTGTAGATCTAGTTATGCTAAGCTAATAGCATTGATGCATCACTTAGTGTAGCATCACTATTCGGTGATTAGAACATGTCCACAAAGTTTGGGGTCAAGGGGAGAAACTTCACAATGTAAACTTGCTCAAATTTGAATCTGGACAAGGAGGGTTTTGGGATGGTTTTATGAACCAAATCAACTTGGATTGAGATGAAACTCTACAAGATCATCGCCTATGGTAGTGTTGACTTGCTGGAATTTTCTTGGAATTTATTGAGAATATTTCTTATAGAAATATTTCAAAATCATGATTTGAACAAAAAGGGTTTTGAGGGTTTTTTCCTATGATTTGAACATGCCCATGTGTTGAAACTCATATATATGAAAAATATATGTCCACTGAGTTTCACAAAAATTTCTCAAATATTTTGTAAGCATTTAAATAATATTTCCCTATAAAAACCACTTCTGGTCTTAAGAAAAAACCTTTAAATAAAATATATGAATAATCTTTAAAATTAATATTTGGTGGTTTTGGAAAGTCTTATATGTAGTAGGTTTGAAGTAAAGCCTTTGGGGAAGAAGGATCCACCCAGTTTGAGGACTTGAAGTGCAATCCTCAATTCAGGGGGTTTTGAAAACCTAATTTCGATAAATCCTTTTTGGTCAAAATAAAATTTTATAAAATTATTTTTGGGCACTATTCACATGGCATGATCATTGGGCAAGAGGTTTGGGTCAAGGAAGGTGAATATGAAGAGGGATATAATCTAAGAGTGCCGTGCACAACAATTCAACAAGCAAGCATGCAACAAATCAACCAAGCACAAACATTGAAAAAGTTTTAAATGGCTCCAAATTTTATAAATCCAAATATAACAAGGTGATACAAACACAGGGTGTGACATGCGCCTCCCACGCCTCTTCGCTAGGGCGGTGGAGAACGACCGACCGCCCTTCCTTTGGCTGTGGGTGGTAGGGTGCTGCAATGGCGCGACACGGGTGGACGTTGAGTATCCAGCGTGCCGCATCATGTTCCTCACGCGCGGTTGGAAGATCGTCACCCATCCCCACAATATCCAGGTGGGGCACGTTCTTCGTTTTAAAATGACGGAGGCCGATATGCTCTCCATCATGATTTATGGGAGCTCCGGGATCTGCCTCAGCTGCTGCGAAGAGAGTGTGAGCAGCGCCGAAAGCCTGACCTCCGGCGAGAGTGTCGGGGAGGACAGCGGCGAAGACAACGGCGATGAGTCCGGTCCTCGGGTGGTCAAGTCGAAGCCTGAAGATTCGATCTCGGACTGACAGCCGGCCGCACCATCATCGCCAGCCTAATGCCTCTCCCCCTCCCGACAAGATGTCCTTGCCGATTGCTTCAGTCCCGGGCGCTGCCTCATATTCCAGCTCCAGCAGGCCCATGAACTTCGGCTTCTAGGGTCCATCCCCCTTTCCACCCGCTCCGGCCCTCTCCTCCGCGCAATGCTAGTCCAGGAGGGACCAAGCTCTTGCCTGCCCATTTGGCGGCCTTGCTCGTCCGTACAGTGCTGGTCCAGAGGGGTCGGGACGGGCTTCTGTTGGGGCCATCTCGCCATGGTTTTCTTCTTATATCCCGCCTTTCCTTTCCATCTTTTTCTTCTTGTAATCTCCCCTAGTGGATAAAGTCAAATAAAGATGTACTTAGAAAAAATCAGTATCTTATGTGAATTTCACCCTATTTTGAATGAATGTGCATTATCTTCCTTGCTAGACTAATTTTGTGTATGGAATTTTCCCTACGCCCTTTCTAGAAGAATCTTCCCGACATGTGTAGTCCTACCACAAGCGCTTTGAGGAACGGGTCCTTAGCGGCCCGCTGGCGGTGCCACTGCCGGCAATACACCTTGGCGTCCTTGGCACGGCCGTTCAAGGCATCGGCCTTACTCCAAAATGGGATAAGGGCGCGAGCGCTGTCACCTGGATCATTGAGCGGACTCAAAACAAAACAAGGAGCACGGGCGAAGACAGTTAAGCTATTGAGCGGTCCCGAACACAGTGAGGGCACATCCAATCGTGGCAAGGTTCCCGTGCGTGCATGTTTTCCATAAACAAGTCGAAATCGCTCAAGGAAAATATCTTTATGGCAAGGATTCACATGGGGTTTTCACAACTTATCTTTTTGTTGCGTTTCTCCTTCCGGCAAGTTTTTTTTGAACATTGCTCACAGGTATCCGTACCATCATTTCCCCACCCAGCAAAGCTGCACGCGAGGGATCCTTCTATGCTTTGAAAAAAAGAAAGAAGAGAAAATATGGATATGGAACCTTGGCAGTTCGTTAGTCCTTGCTGGAATTAAGTGCAATGCAACACTTCAGATAAATATGCACATAAGTAAACATGAGAATCGAACAGGATTGCAGAACATTTATCTTTATTTATCTACACACAGGGTCTGAGCCTGGCTTTGTACCAAGGATTACATGCTTCAGCGGCAAGACATGTACAAAAGGTGGTTTCCGGGGCTAGCCCGACAACCGCGCCTCATGGGTAGAACTTTCGAAGATGCTCGATATTCCAGGGGTTGCTCACCGGAATGCCATCCTCGGTCTCCAGGCGGACTGCGCCGGGCCTAGTGACTCATACTACCCGATAAGGGCCTTTCCACTTTGGCGTCAACTTGTTTGGATTATTGGCGGACTGAACTCGCTGAAGAACAAGGTTGCCTTCCTCAAGGCTTCTGGCATTGACCTTGCGGTTATGGTAGCAGCGCAAGGCTTGCTGGTAGTGCGCAGCTCTGAAAGCAGCCTGAAGACGGTCTTCCTCAAGGAGCTTCGCGTCGCCTTGCCACAACTGCTCTTGCTCGAGCTCATCATAAGCGAGCACTCAAGGAGACCCGTATGCGAGTTCCGTGGGGAGAATTGCCTCCGCCCCATAGACAAGGGAGAAGGGTGTTTGGCTGGTAGCTCGATTTGGTGTCGTCCTGATTGACCAAAGAACCACCGGCAACTCATCAATCCAGTTCCTTCCGCACTTGCACAACCTATAAAAATTTCTTGTCCTGAGACCTCACAACACTTCAGCATTAGCCCTCTTCGCTTGTCCGTTGCTCCTCGGGTGGGCAACGAAAGCAAAACAGATTTTGCTACCAAGGTCTTGGACATACTGAATGAAGGAGTGGCTCGTGAACGGTGTGTCATTGTTAGTGATGATCCTCTTGGGAACACCAAAGCGGCAAAAAAATCCTTTGAAGAACCTGAAGGCTGACTATGCTGTCACCTTCCTCACTGCTTCCACTTCCGGCCACTTTGTGAACTTGTCAATCGCCACGTACAAGTACTCAAAGCTCCCGACATCGCGGGGAAAGGAGACAAAGATGTCGAGCCCGCAGACCAAAAATGGATAGGAGAGAGGGATTGTTTGAAGGGCTTGAGCTGGTTGATGTAGCTTCTCCAAATGAAACTGGCATGCTTCACACTTGGTTACTAATGAAGTTGCATCCTGGAGGGTAGTGGGCCAAAAGAAACCTTGCGGGAATGCCTTTCCGACAAGTGCTCTTGATCCTATGTGGGAGCCACATATGCCTCCGTGTATCTCTGCCAACAGCTCCAGTCCATCCTCTCGAGAAATGCGCTTGAGTTTCACACCGTTCGATCACTTTATCTACAGGATGTTGCCTACGAACTGGTACGTATGAGACCGGCGGGCTACTTTCTCTGCTACCTCTTATTCCTCGGGGAGCTCTCCTGTTTGAAGGAATTGGACAATGTGTTGTGCCCATGTTGGAGCCTGGGGCTCGACAACAAGGACTAAAGGTGTATCCTATGCCGGGGGAGCATTTGCCTCGACAGCAAGGGCCTGACAGAGTCTGCTGCGCCCTGGCAAGCCTGGCGAGAGCATATGCTTCTACGGCAAGAGCCAGGGGCTCTGCCGGAGCATAGTACTCATCGACAAGCCTGCCGTTCCCTCTGCCAATCTTCTCACTGGCGGCTTCGGGAAGCTCTACCGGAAAATATTTCCCGGAACTTAACTTTCTTCTCTTCTCTTGCCCAGTTGATGGTGTCACGGAGGGTTGAGTTAGTTGGAGCACGAAAGTTCCTGGTTTCATAGGTAACTTAAGGGCAGCACATTTTGATAGGCCATCAGCAACGCTGTTCTCTACTCGTGGAACGTGCTCCATTTGTAGGCCACCAAAATGTTCTTCCAACTTCCTCACTTCATATACAAAGGCTGCCATCAACGGGCTCTGGTAATCTTTGTTCACTTGCCCGACAACAAGTTGAGAATCACCCCTGCCAATAAGCTTCTTGATTGCAAGGTCCACCATGATCCTGAGACCGGCAATCAGTCCTTCGTACTCAGCAGTGTTGTTCATTGACCTCTCTCAGGGAAAGTGCATTTGGACCACATATCTGAGGTGCTCTCCGGTGGGTGCGGTAAGCAGCACTCTGGCATCGGCGCCTTGCAGCGAGAAGGCTCCATCAGAATACATGATCCATTCTTGATCGGTTTCCTTGTCGGGGAGAGTTGACTCTGGAATCACTTCATCGGGCATTGGGGTCCATTCTTCAATGAACTCCGCCAAGGCCCTGCGATGAATGGTCGAAGTACTTCCAAACTTAAGACCAAAGCTTGATAGTTCCAGCGCCCAATCCACAATCTTGCCGGTAGCTTCTGGGTTTCTCAATATCCGCTGTAGCGGGAAGCGGGTGACAACAGTGATCTCATGTGCTTGGAAGTAATTGCGCAGCTTTCTCGAGGCCATAAGAAGGCCTAAGAGGAATTTTTGCACACCAGAATATCTTGATCTAGCCCCATGCAACAAGGAGCTGACAAAATAGACTGGTCGCTGCACCACTTCCTTCTTCTGGACTATCTCTTCCAACTGTGCAGATCCTTCTTTGCCGGCACAGATCCTGCCAGGGAATGTCCTGGTTGTCGCTTGGTGTCCCTGCCGTTGCAGCTGCTTCTTCCTCAACTTCTCTTTCAGCCACTAGCACAACACTCACCACTTGATTTGTTGCCGCCAGGTATAGCAGCAACGACTCTTGTGGTTTGGGCGCGACTAAGACTGGCAGAGAGGAAAGGTACTTCTTCAAATCCTACAGCGCTACCTCCGCGTCTAAAGTCCATTTCATTAGACCTGCCTTCTTCAAGATTTTGAAAAAGGGCAGGGTGTGCTCAGCATATTTTGAGATGAACCTACTCAGAGCAGCAACACAGCCGGCAAGGCGTCGCACGTCCTTGACTTGCCTTGGTGCCTCAATTTTCTCAATTGCTTTGATCTTGTTGGGATTTGCTTCGATTCCTCGTTGAGACACAAAGAACCCGAGAAGCTTGCCGGATGGGACGCCGAACACACACTTCTCGGGGTTGAGCTTCATGTTGATCTTGCACAGATTCGCAAATGTCTCTTCTAGGTCAGATATGAGCGTGGCCTTGTACTTGGTTTTGACCACTATGTCATGCATATAAGCCTCCATATTTCTATGTAGCTAGGGCTCAAAACCAATCTGGACTGCTCTTGCAAAGGTAGAACCAGCGCTTTTCAACCCGAAAGGCATATGCAAAAAGTAGTACGTAGCACATGGGATTGTCAACACGGTCTTCTCTTCGTCTTCCTTGGCCATAAAAATCTAATGATAACCGGAATATGCATCAAGGAAAGAAAATAAGTCGCAGCCGGTAGTGGAGTCCACAATCTGGTCGATGTGTGGCAAGGGAAAAGGATCTTTGGGGCAGGCCTTGTTGATGTCTGTGAAATCAATGCATAGCCTCCACTTCCCATTCGACTCGCGCACTACGACTGGATTGGCCAACCACGTAGGGTGGAGTACTCCTCTGATCAGGCCATCCGCTTCCAACTTCTTGATTTCTTCGGCAATAAAATTTTGTCGCTCCAAAGCTTGCTTCCGAACCTTCTGCTTCATGGGCCGCGCGTGCGTGCAGACGGCAAGGTGGTGCTCAATCACCTTCCTAGGAACACCGAGGATATTAGATGGTTGTCATGCAAACACATCGACATTCGCCCACAGGAAGGCGACGACCGCGCTTTCCTATTTGTCGTCAAGGGTGGAACTTATGGTGAAAGTTCCCCCCCGTGCCATCCTCCTTGGCGGGCATCTTCTTGGTCTCTGGCGGGGCAGCCTTGGACTTTTTGCTCTTCCCGGTGTAGCTCTATAGCCATCCTCAACAGTAGCGCAACACCCCGGAGAGGTGCGCTTGGCGGACTGTGCGCCAGAGTCCTTGCCGGTCTTCTCCCCCCCGGGAGCTTCAGTGGTAGGAGCAAGTGCCTTGGTGGCAGGTGGTGCGACTGCGCCCCAGTAGAGTTGGTCGGGGCAGATAAGCGCGCTTTTCTTGTCGGAGTGGATGGTAATGACACTCATTGGTCCGGGCATCTTCATCACGTTGTAAGCGAAGTGGGTGGCCGCCATGAACTTGGCCAGTGCTAGACGCCCGAGAATGCCGTTGTACAACAACGAGATCTTGGCAACGTCAAACATGATATTCTCCCTTCTGAAGTTGATATCGTTGTCGAACGTCATCGGCAGCGTGACCTTGCCTTTCGGCTGAGTCCTTCCCGACCCCTTGGAAGGCACCTGTCTGCTCGAGATCTTCGTCAGGAATCTACAGCCTCCGAATGACATCGGGCGAGATCAGGTTCAGGATGGCCCCACTGTTAACTAACATCTTTGTCACCTTGAGGTTGCGGGTTGTTGGCGAGACCAAAAACGGCACGCACCCGACCGCAGTTATGCGATCAGGGTGTTCCTCAGTGTCGTAGATGATAGGAGTGTTGGACCATTTCAGAGGTTTCTGTGCACCGATAGAGGGCTCTGCCACATTAACCTCATGCGCCCACTTTTTAAGTTGGCGGTGAGAGGAATGCAATGAGGCTCCTCTTGATATGCACATCATCTCCGTGGCCTTCTGAAACTCATGATCACTAGACTCGTCATCCTCTTCGACAACATCATCATCTCCTTCTTACTTGTCGCGGCCATGGGCGGACTGATCCTTCTGTTGCTTGGGCTTTCCGCGGCAGCCTCCTCGGCCAACACGCTTCTTGCTGGACCCCTCAGCACCATCCTAACCCTTCTCCTTGTCGCGCCTTTCATATTCGGCCCATTACTTCTCGGCAAGCTGCTCAACTTGCCGGCAGTCTTGAAGGTTGTGTCCTTTGGTGCGATGGATCTTGCAATATTGCTTGCCATAGTCTTCTGGCTTGCCGGGAGCCGCCAGGGTGTGGCAGGAGGCTGCTAGTTCTCGAGCATGCATCGGTTTCTCGTGAAGAGGAACGGTTTGCTGTAGCAAAGTAGATAAGTATTTCCCTCAATTTTTTAGAACCAAGGTATCAATCCAGTAGGAGATACAAGTGATCCACCAATAGATATACCTGCACAAGGAAACAAACTCTTGCACCCAATGCTATAAACGGGTTGTCAATCCATTCACGGTTATTTGCAAGGATGAGATCTAGTAGAGATAGATATAATAGGATGCTTGAACGGAAAGTAAAACTAGAAGTAAAAACAATGCTGCAAGTATTTTTTGTGTTTTTGGTTTTAGATCTGAAAATATAATATGGAAAATAGACCCGGGGGCCATAGGTTTCACTAGATGGCTTTTCTCATGATGGCAAGTATTACGGTGGGTGAACAAATTACTGTCAAGCAATTGATAGAAAAGCGAATAATTATGAAGATATCCAAGGCAATGATTATGCATATAGGCATCAATCCATGAGAAGTAGACCAAAACGATTCCGCATCTACTACTATTACTCCACACATCGACCGATGCCTGCCTACATCTACAGTATTAAGTTCATGAAGAACAGAGTAACGCATTAAGCAAGATGACATGATGTAAAGGTATAAACTCAAGAAATATGATGAAAACCCCATATTTTTACCCTTGGTGGCAACAATACAATGCGTGTCTCGCTACCCCTACTACGTCACTGGGTGAGGACGCCGCAAGATTGAAACCAAAACTAAACACTTCTCCTATTGCAAGAATTACCAATCTAGTTGGCCAAACCAAACCAATAACTCGAAGAGACTTATAAATATATGAAATCATGCATATAAGAATTCAGGAAAGACTCAGATAATATTCATGGGTAATCTGAAAATAAACCGACAATTCATCGGATCTCGACAAACACACCGCAAAAGAGTATTACATTGGATAGATCTCCATGAAGATCATGAAGAACATGGTATTGAGAAGCAAAGAGAGAGAAGAATCCATCTAGCTACTAGCTATGGACCCGTAGGTCCGTGGTGAACTACTCACACATCATCGGAGGGGCAATGGAGTTGATGTAGATGCCCTCCGTGATCGAATCGCCCTCCGGCAGATTACTGGAAAAGGCTCCAAGATTGGAACTCTCGGGAACGGAGGCTTTTGGTGGCGGAAAAGTGTTTTCGTGTCTCCTTCTGATAGTGATGGAATATTTGGGTATTTATAGGCCGAAGATTAGGGTTAGGGGAGTTGCCCGGCGTGGGTGCCCCCCTAGCCATGGCAAGCGGGCTTGTGGCCCCATGGCAACTCCTCTGCCTTGGTTATCAAGTCTCGTGACTTCCATATTTTCCAGAAAAAATCATTCCATAGGTTTTATTCCGTTTGGACTCCGTTTAATATTCCTTATCTGCAAAACCCAAAAACACGGAAAAAACATTAACTGGCACTAGGCTCTAGATTAATAGGTTAGTCCAAAAATAATATAAAATAGCATATTAATGCATATAAAACATCCAAAATAGATAATATAATAGCATGGAACAATCAAAAATTATAGATACGTTGGAGGCGTATCAGCATCCCCAAGCTTAATTCCTGCTCCTCCTTGAGTAGGTAAATGATGAAAACAGAATTTTTGATGTGGAATGCTACCCAACAAATTTATCCATGTAATATTCTTCATTGTGGCATGAATATTCAGATCCATTATATTCAAAACAATAGTCTAATATTGACATAAAGATAGTAATACTTTGATCACGCCAACAAGGTAGTCGTGTCCTTTTGAAATAACATGGCCTTAGAAAGTTATCCCTACAAAATCATATGGTCTGGCCATGCTCCATCTTCCGCACACAAAGTGTCTAAATCATGCACAACCCTGATGAACAAGTCAAGCAATTGTTTCACACTTTTGTTTTTCTCAAACCTTTTCAACTCTCATGCAAAACATTAGCGTGAGCCATGGACATAGCATTATAGGTGGAATAGAATATGGTGGGGTGCAAGGGAAAAGTAGAAGATAGTCTCACATCAACTAGGCATATCAACAGGTTATGGAGATGCCCATCAATAGATATCAATGTGAGTGAGTAGGGATTTCCATGCAACAAATGCACTTAGAGCTATAAGTGTATGAAAGCTCAAAAAGAAAACTAAGTGGTCATGCAAAATGAATATCCACTAGTTATATGAAAGTGACAAAATAGGAGACTCTCTATCATGAAGATCATGGTGCTACTTTCAAGCACAAGTGTAGAAAAAGATAGTAGCAATTGTCCCTTCTCTCTTTCTCTCATTTTTTATATATGTTTTTATTTTGGTGGGCTTCTTTGGCCTCTTTTTTTTTGGGCTTCGCTGGCCTCTTTTATTTTTTGTAAAGTTCGGATACTCGTCCCAAAACTAGTGAGGGAGTCATAGCCTCCATCATCCTTTTCTATCATGGGACAATGCTCTATTAATGAAAAATCATCACACTTTTATTTACTTATAACTCAAACAAAAACAAATCACAACTCGACTCCTATGACAAGATATAACTCTATATGCAATATGAAGTGATGATGCAAGTCATGGAAAAACTACATGGTGGAAGTTACATGGCAATATATCTCGGAATGGCTATGGAAATGCCATAATAGGTAGGTATGGTGGCTGTTTTGAGGAATATATGGTGGCTGTTTTCAGGAAGGAAGGTTTGGTGTACCAGCGAAAGTTGCGCGGCACTAGAGAGGCTAGCAAAGGTTGAAGGGTGAGAGTGCGTATAATCCATGGACTCAACATTAGTCATAAATAACTCACATACTTATTGCAAAAGTCTATTAGTTATCAAACAAATCATTAGATGCATGCTCCTAGGGCCATCGCGCGCTCCCGACCCTCACACAAAGGTCGACAATCATTAAACAAATCTGTTGGGGAACATTGCATGGGAAACAAAAAAATTCCTACACACACGCAGATCTATCCATGGTGATGAGCATCTATGAGAGGGAGAGTGTATCTACATACCCTTTTAGATCTCTAAGCGGGAAGCGTTAAGAAAGGCGGTTGGTATAGTCGAACATCTTCGCGATCCAAATCGCCGTGCGTCCCGCGATCCAATCATGATCTATCCTACGAACTTGATCACGATTCATCCCACGAACTTGATCACGATCCGTCCCACGAGCTTGATCACGATCCGTCCCACGAACTTGATCATGATCCTTCCGATCTAGCGTAGAACGGACGGCACCTCCGCGTTCAGCACACGTACAGCTTGATGACGATCTCCACCGTCTTGATCCAGCAAGAAGGAGTGGAGAGGAAGAAGAGTTCTTCGGCAGAGTGACGGCGCTCCGGCGATGGTGGCGGAGCAATTCCGGTAGGGCTTCGCCTAAGCACTACAGAAATCCGACCTAGAGGAGAAACTATGCACTTGAGGAACGGGTAGCACGTGGCTGTAAAAACTAGTGCAAAAACCCAACCTTAGCCGGGACCGTTTGCGTCTTTTGGCTCACGTATGTGAACATGTCGCTGGCAATCAAACGACAGAGAACCCAGGCCGACATGACTAGTCATAGAACCCAAGTGGCACATCCGTACAGAGACATATGTAACCCAAAAATGCAGGTGTCGGCCTCAAGCGTGTGTAGGCGAGTCATAGCAAGCTACAAGGACTCCATCACTGCACGTAGACAAATCGAAGCAGGCCACAGGGACTCCATTACAGTGCAAGACATTTCCCCGAAGGGACAGACACAGCAGCAAAGAAGGATACATGTCGGTCAATCAATGTGTCCGGAGCACTAGCAAGCTACCATGGCTCAATGGAAGCACAAAGAGGTAGTTTCCCGTAAAGAGTACTACTAAAGGCACACAACTAGGTGTCGGATCCCATACATAACGTTGCACGTCACATGTATGCACGACATGCCCGATATGCATAGATACAACCATGGCATCACAACATAACCATTCAACAACTTTTATTTAAGAGGCTCAGACGAGACTTGCATATTATGTTCTTATAGATAGGGGTCACATGACCCGACACTCAAGTCATACAAACAAGTTCAGATAAACCAAGCGCAAGCATAAGCTATCTGAGTACAGACAGATGAAAGGGGAAAAGGCACATGGCCTAACTATCTACAGCCCACCACAGGCATAAGGTTGTAGGTCGGACACCAGCTATTCGGCATCATCGACATCTAGAAAGAACCCACCCGATGGGTCCTGGGTCTCATCTGCAACATTTATTAAGCAAACATGAGTACAAACGTACTCAGCAAGTCTTTAAAGCAAACCTAGTCTATTCATGCTCGTGTATGAACAAGGGGGTGGTGGGGTTTATGCAGCAATGCCAGCTTTGACTCATGGCTAACCTACACTACACAATTTTAACTCTTTGTTTACATTTTTGATATCGCACACGAGTCCACTAACTCCATGACAATACACCACCATGGATTCACTTCCCTGTTCAAGGAGAGTGCCATCCACGGTACTCACACTTGTCTTGATATTTTTATCCGTATCCATTTGCTTGTCTATGAACAACATAAGTTATCAAGTAGTCCATATCAGAGGACGCAGCTATTCGAATAGTTTCATAACCTACAAGGGTGTACTTCTTCACACACCTCTCGCCACTTATCGTTGTGTGCTCATAAAACCATGCACCTTGACAACCTTCAAGTGGAAGCCCAGCGAGGGAGTCGGCCACGACCATCAATCACATAAGACCTTTAGTCCAGGCTATCACCTATTTGAGACTGAACCCGCATGGAAGTCCGGCCGAAGTTTCCGCTATGGCCCCAAATGATGTGCGCAGGGTTCCCAAGCCCACCATTCGGGTGACCCTTGGTACACCGTGGCACTGCCTACTGCGTCGTAACCCACCCCTAGGGTCAGCGCTATGCACGGCCTCCAGCATGCTATAAACACCAGAAACTACTTGCAACTCCTAGACCAAGGACTAAGCGATTGATAGGTCGAGAGGGTCCATTAAGTGTCCCAACATGTGGTACTAACTAGTCTTGGATCACAAACATAGAACTAAGTTCCTAAGAACAGTCCCAATGAGACAACCCGCTATGTACTCCTACATAGCCTCCCATCGCTACCTTTACCAAATCGGATTCATCATAAGCTTATCACATCGGAAAACATTATTTCACTCTAGTTCATCACTCAGATGAATCAAACCTGACACAACTCTAAGGATAGCAAGAATAGCAGGCAAAGTAAGCTAAGCACATCATGGCACAAGCATCTACCAGGTATGCTAGGTTGCAAGATTTAGCTATTTACTGTGACAATGACAGGTCATCCATAAGAATAGGTTCATCTACCATGTATGACAGGCAAGTGAACGTTTTTCCTAATGCAATAAACAAGAGCAGGAGTGAGAGAGTGGGATGTTATTGGAATCATCAAAGGGCTTGCTTGCCTTGCTGGGTAGAGGGAAGGTTTTCTCCTTCGTTGGAATATTCGGGGGTATCCTCAGAAGCAGGGCCTACCGCAATGCAGATAAAAAGCAATCAGTACACGCAAGTGCAACAATATGATGCATGATCATGGCATGGTAGCATGTTTGGGATGAGCTGATGTAACTAATGTTCAAGTTAAGTTGAAATGAGTTGAACATAGGTTCAAAATTGTTCTTCATTTCAAATTCCATAAACTAACCTATTAGCAAATGTCAATGTTCTTCTGCATAGGTTGCTCTAACATGCATGGTAATAGCACCATTGGATTCACTAGATTTGTCTGATAAATTTTCCTATATAAATTATTGTCATGTGATTTACAGATTAATTTATATGAATTTTTAAAGTTTTAAATAATTTCTGGAATTATTTTGAAACTCGAAAAGGGATTAATGGCATCAGCCTGACATCACTGTGACGTCAGCTGGTCGGCTGACCAGGCCAGGTCAAAACTGACAGGGTGGGACTCTCATGTCAGTGACTCAATCACTAACATGTTATTTATTTAACTCATTAGTAATTAGGTTAGGGTAGGGCCCACTGGTCAGTGTCTAATTAGGTTAATTAAATTAATTAATTAATTCACTAATCGAAATTTGAATAACAGGGCCCGGCCCCACTTGCGAGTGACCCAGGGGTCAAACCCCTGGTGGTCAAACTGGTTGACTCGCCGGCGTTGAGCCGCCGGTGACGTCAGGGACGGCGGAGGGGGTCAAATATCCTCCTGTGGTGACTAAATGGACGACGGAGGGCACCAAACTGCTCTGCTTGCTTACGAGCGTCGAGCCCGACACTTTCGAGGGGCTGGGATGGCCGGAGTCGGCGCCGACGATGAGCACGGCAGCTGCCGGAGCTCGGACGAGCATGGGCTTGTCGAGGCAGAGCGAGACATGGCCGGAACTAAGCACCTACAAGCACTACGCGGCCCCACGAGCTTGAGGGTGGCCTCTCATGGACCAACTGATCAATGGAGCATCGCCGACGATGAGCTCGTGCGCCAAGTCATTCGGGAGCCGGCGCAATCGGGGCCTACAGAGGGGGAAAGGCCGGAAAGGAGAGGGGAAAGAGCCGGGAGCTCACAGCAGACTCGAAGCCATCGAGAGCTTGCTCGGGGAGGGCTCGGAGACGGTGATCAACGGCGGCGAACTTTTGGGTCTGAGGAGGAAGACGAGCTCAGGGACGACGCTTCAGGGCTCCTGGCGATGCACGGCTCAGCGATGAGCGAGAAGGTGAGGAGGTGGAGCGATTGGAGGGCTCAGAAGCGAGGGGGAGCGGCTAGAACTAGGGCGGCGAAGCTAAGGCACCGGCGGTATGGCGGAGCTGAGGAGGAGAAGAGCAGAGAGGCGAGCGAGGGTGAGAGGGAGAGGGCGATGCCGATGGCTCTCTGAGCTTATCCCCGTCGCGCTGGCGAGGGGAAGCAGGTAGGCAGCTACCAATGTGGAGGCATGCCCGCGCGCGTGCTCCGGACACACGCCCGTCCTCCTGGCCGCCAGGAGGATGACGACGGAGCTAGGCTAGCTAGGCTGGCCCAGGTTCATCATCCTTTTCTTTCTGCTTTATTTTCTTTTCTGGTTTCCTATTTCTGACATTTGTTTTATTTTCTTTTCAGGTACAATTTCTTTGATAAAATATCCCAAATATTTTATATATTGAAGTTTGAATATCTCAAACTCATCTAAAAAGTTTTAGGATATTTTGAAAACTAAAATAATGATAATGCTTTATATGATATTTTCAAAAGCTTTATCATTTATTTTTAAATTGCTTCAGTTGTTCAAATATTTAAAATGACCCATGTTATAACCAAGTCCATATTTATCAGACATAGGGAACATTTTTAAAGGGCATTTTGGATTTGTTGAATTTTCACCAACTTTGAATTATTTTGATTCAATGTGAGCTTGGGGTTTCTTTTAGTCCCCATTTCATGTTGATGCAAAATTGAAACATGATGCAACACCCATGCTTCCCTATGATACCTAGCTAGGGATGTGACAACTCACCCCCACTCAAAAGAATCTCGTCCCGAGATTTTGAAGTCGTCGAGAAGAGCATGGGGTACTCTAGTCGAAGACGATCTTCTCTTTCCCATGTTGCCTCCTTTTCAGAATGGTGTGACCATTGAACCTTGAGAAACTTGATGTTCCGAGGCCGAGTGGTACGCTCAGCTTGATCAAGAATACGAACAGGGTATTCCCGATATGTAATGTTATCTTGGAGATCAAGCCCTTCGTGGTCGACCTCACGGACAGGGTCCGAGAAGCAACGCCTGAGTTGCGAGACAGGGAAGACATCATGAACCTTGGAAAGATGCGGCTGAAGTTCCAATTGGTAGGCAACCTCTCCTCGTTTAGCAAGAATGTGAAAGGTTCCAATGTAAAGAGGAGCCAACTTGCCCTTGATACCGAATTGATGGGTACCCTTCAGAGGTGTAACCCGAAGGTAAGCCTTCTCGTCAACTTCATAGGTCACTGCCTTATGATGGCGATCATATTAGCTCTTTTGACGAGATTGGGATGTTTTCAACTTTTCACGAGTAATGCGAACTTGCTCCTCTGCATCCTGGATCATATCCGGGCCAAAGAGTTGCCTCTCTCCGGTTTCTGACCAGTTAAGAGGTGTTCGACACCTTCGTCCATGGAGAACTTCAAAAGGGGCTCTGCCCAGGCTTGATTGATAACTATTGTTATAAGAAAATTCGGCAAATGGAAGACATTTCTCCTAGTTCATACCATAAGATATAACACAAGCTCGGAGCATGTCTTCGAGGATTTGATTGACTCGCTCAACTTGAACACTTGATTGCGGGTGGAAAGCTGTGCTAAAAGATAGATGAGTCCCCATAGCGGTTTGAAAACTTTCCCAGAATCGAGAAGTAAAGATACTTCCACAGTCTGAGTTAATCTCTAAAGGAACACCATGAATAGAAACTATTCGAGAAACATATAATTCCGCTAGTTGGCTAGCAGTTATACTCTCTCGAACAGGAAGGAAATGGGCCACTTTGGAAAGGCGGTCGATGACCACAAAGATAGCATTATTCCCTCTCTTAGTCCTGGGAAATCCTGTAATGAAATCCATATCGACCTTATCCCATTTCCATTCAGGAATAGCTAAATGTTGAAGGGTGCCAGCAGGCCTTTGATGTTATCCTTTCATGGGACGACAAATGTTGCAATTAGCAATGAACTGGGCAATTTCTCTCTTCATCCTAGTCCACCAGAACCTCTGGCGTAGGTCCTGATACATCTTGGTACTACCCAGATGAATTTTGAGAGGAGAATCATGAGCCTCCTTAAGGATCAGCTATCTTAAGCGTGTGCTCTTGGGAACCACCAACCGGTTCTGGAAGAACACAACACCTTCATCGTCCTTGGAGAATTCTTTGGCGTTTCCACTAGCAATATTCTCCTTGATCTAGGATATACCCTTATCATATTTCTGGACAGCTGCTATTTAGTCCTTAAGATTAGGTTTCGCCACCAAGTTGGATAGGAATCCTTGAGGAACAATGTGGAGGTTTAACTTCCGAAATTCCTCATGGAGAAGTGGTTGACCTTGTTGCAACATCAGGTTGTTACAATAAGACTTACGACTTAGTGCATCGGCCATGACATTGGCTTTTCCCGGGGTGTAAGTTATCCCTAAGTCGTAATCTGTAATCAACTCAACCCACCATCTTTGCCTGAGATTCAAATCTGGCTAGGTGAAAATATATTTCAGACTTTGGTGATCAGTGTAAATTTCGCAATGATTACCTAGAAGGTAATGTCGCCAGGTTCTCAGTGCATGGACCACAGCTGCAAGCTCAAGATCATGTGTTGGATAATTATCCTCATGTGGACGCAACTGTCGAGATGCGTATGCAATCACATGATGATCTTGCATGAGAATGCAACCTAATCCTTGTCGCGAGGCGTTGCAATAGATAACAAAGTCCTTAGAGAAGTCTGGTGGCACCAGAACGGGAGCAGAGGTCAGTCTTCTTTCCAACTTCTGAAAATTGTCCTCGCATTGTGGGGTCCACTCAAACCTTTTATCTTTCTTGAGGAGTTCAGTCAAAGGTTTCGCAACCTTGGAGAAATTCTTGACAAAGCGACGACAATAGCTCGCTAAGCCAACGAAACTCCGAACTTGCTTAACCAATTCAGGTTGACTCCAATCAAGGACAGCCTGAACTCCCTCGGGATTGACAACAATACCTTTACCAGAGATCACGTGGCCTAGATAGGTCACTTCTGGCAACCAGAATTCACACTTGGAGAATTTGGCATAAAGACGGTTCTCTCGAAGTTTCATCAATACCAGCCTTAGATGCTCGGCATGTTCCTGTTCGTTCTTTGAGTAGATGATTATGTCTTCGAGGTAAACCACGACAAATTTATCCAAATACTCATGAAAATCGAATTCATCAAGCGAGAGAAGGTGGCTTTAGCATTGGTTAAACCGAAGGACATGACGGTGTACTCGCATTGGCCATAACGAGTAACAAAAGCCGTTTTTGGAATGTCCCCGTTTCTAATTCTGATTTGATGGTATCCCAACCTCAAAATCCATTTTTGAAATGACAGTGGATCCAGCGAGTTGATCATACAAATCCTTGATCCTGGGGAGCGGTTACTTGTTCTTAATGGTGACCAGATTCACTGGCCGATAATCCACAACCATCCAATCCGATCCATCCTTCTTCTTGACGAAGAGAACGAGACAAGCCCAAGGAGGAGAACTAGGTTGGATGAAACCTTTCTTCAAAGCCTCATTGAGTTGGATCTTAAGCTCGGCTAGTTCTAAGGGTGCCATCTTATAGGGTCTTCTGGCTATTGGAACAGTCCCTGGAATAAGCTCTATCACAAACTCAACATCTCTGACAGGTGGAATTCCTTGCAGTTCTTCTGGGAAGACATCCAGAAAGTCACGGACTACCAGAATATCTTCTAACTCTGGAAGAGGGCTAGCATTGAGGGAATAGAGTTGGCGCTTGGCTGCTCGAGTGGATACATTGACTATCTCACCCGTTGGATGTGTAAGTTGAACATTCCTAGTACGAGTATCAATCTTAGTATAGTGGGCTTTCATCCAATCCATGCCTAGAATGATATTGATGTCCGAAGACTTGAGGGCTATCAAAGATGCTAGGAAGACTACCCTATCCACCAGAATCTCATTGTCATAGCTCACTCTAGAAGTTTGCCACTTTGAACCAGGAGTCTGAACTACTAAGGGAGTAGGCATATCACAAAAATACATGTTATGCAACTATGCATAACTTTCTTGATGCTGGATGACTATTGACAAGGAGCGTACCTAGGATAACATCAGGATCCTCAATGGCTTCCTCAGTAAAGACATAATTCACTCATCCATGAGCAGGAGCTGGCTTCACAAAGAAGGCTTTTCCCGGCTTCCCACGTCCAGTCGGCTTAGCATTATCCTGAGGACAATCATGAGAGTAGTGACCTGGTTCTCCACATTTATAGCAGAGCACGGTGGCACGGGGAGCAACATTGGCAGGCAGACCTCCAAAGGGCCTGGCTGGAGGGTCGAGCTGAGCTGGGCAAGGCGCCTGAAAGGATGGCCTCGCGATATATCTTGGCGGCAGAGCTGCGTTGGGCACCCAGACCCGGCGTTTGTTGGAGACCGAGCCAGATGCGGGGCTAAAGTCACGGTTGTGCTTTCTCGTGGCCTCATAGCTAGTCTGTCCAGTCTCGGCATTGATAGCCTTGTTGACGAGAGCCTGGAAGGTCGTGCACTCATGCAGGCGCAAATCTCGACGGAGCTCAGGGTTTACTCCCTTGGAGAACCTAGCATGTTTCTTGGAATCAGTTGAATACTCCTTTGGAGCATAGCAAGCAAGATTGCCGAACTCATGGCTATAGGTATCCACTGATAGTCTGCCTTGGGTGAAAGCACAGAATTCCTCTCTCTTGCGATTCATCAGCCCTTTCGGGATGTGATGGGTACAAAATACTGCACTGAATTTTGACCAAGTTGGTGCAGGGCCTGCGAGATGCAGGGCTTCATAATTTTCCCACCCTAGATTGGCGGGTCCTTCCAGAAAGTAGGTTGCAAAGGTCACCTTGTTGGCCTCGGACACATTGGCAGCCCAGATCTTGTGGAACATGCTGGTCAGCCAGTCATCCACGTGGAGTGGGTCGACCGAATGATGATACTTAGGTGGGCACAGCCTAACGAAATCACCGAGTGACACGCCATCATTGAGATCATTGCGGGGTGCACGCTCTGTGTTATGCTCAATTCGTTCCAGCAGTCTGTTGGTCTCTCTCTTGTTCCTTTCGGCTTCGAGCATCACTTCTGCCAAAGAAAGAGCATGGGGAAGATCCTCTTGCCTTGGCTGGCTTCCCTCACCCTGCTTGGGGGCAGGCACGGGGTTATTCCTAGTTGCCACCATCTTGGGAAAATAACCCACAACTTAAACATAGAGGACATCAACTCTAAGACATGAGATAAGGAATGTACTGGATAACATGGCATGTAGGGTAAACATCCAAAAACATGGAAACATCAACTGCCCTATGAACACCATGATTCATACACACCATGACATAGTTCAGTACAAGCCCAAGGTGAAAACAAACTACAAAGAGATGACACAACTCATCAGAGGCATTACAAGCTCCCTATACATTATCTATCTACACCTCCGGAACTCAACTCTCAACCTTGGTCATATCCCACAAGACACGCAGGACTGTGGAGATACGACTACTAAGATACTAGTACTAACATCCACGTACTCAGCAAACTTCAAGCGGAAGCCTAGCGAGGGAGTCAGCCACGACCGTCAATCACATAAGACCTCTAGTCCAGGCTATCACCTATTTGAGATTGAACCCACATGGAAGTCTGGCCAAAGTTTCCGCTACGGCCCCAAACGATGTGCGCAGGGTTCCCAAGCCCACCATTCGGGTGACCCTTGGTACATCGTGCCACTGCCTACCGCGTCGTAACCCACCCCTAGGGTCAGCGCTACGCACGGCCTCCAACATGCTATAAACACCAGAAACTTCTTGCAACTCCTGGACCAAGGACTAAGTGATTGATAAGTCGAGAGGATCAATTAAGTATCCCAACATGTGGTAGTAACTAGTCTTGGATCACAAACACGGAACTGAGTTCCTAAGAACGGTCCCAATCAGATAACCCGCTATGTACTCCTACATAGCCTGTCATCGCTACCTTTAGCAAATCGGGTTCATCATAAGCTTATCACATTGGAACAACAATGTTTCACTCTAGTTCATCACCCAGATGAATCAGGACTGACACAACTCTAAGCATAGCAAGCATAGCAGGCAAAGTAAGCTAAGCACATCATCGCACAAGCATCTACCAGGTATGCTAGATTGCAAGGTTTAGCTATTTACTGTGACAATGACAGGTCATGCATAAGAATAGGTTCACCTACCGTGTATGACAGGCAAGTGAACGTTTGTCCTAATGCAATAAAAAAGAGCAGGAGCAAGAGAGTGGTATGTTATCGGAATGATCAAAGGGGTTGCTTGCCTTGCTGGGTAGCGGGAAGGTTTTCTCCTTCGTTGGAATACTCGGGGGTATCCTCAGAAGCAGGGCCTATCACAATGCGGATAAAAAGCAATCAATACATGCAAGTGCAACAATATGATGCATGATCATGGCATGGTAGTATGTTTGGGACGAGCTGATGCAACTAATGTTCAAGTTAAGTTGAAATGAGTTCGAACATAGGTTCAAAATTGTTGTTCATTTAAAATTCCATAAACTAACCTATTAGCAAATATCAATGTTCTTCTACATAGGTTACTCTAACATGCATGATAATAGCACCATTGGATTCACTGGATTTTTCTGATAAATTTTCATATATAAATTATTTTCATCTATTTTACAGATTAATTTATATGAATTTTTAAAGTTTTAAATAATTTCTGGAATTATTTTTAAATTGGAAAAGGGATTAATTGCGTCAACGTGACGTCATTGTGATGTCAGCTGGTCGGCTGACCAGGCCAAGTCAAACCTGACAGGGTGGGACCCTCATGTCAGTGACTCAATCACTAACAAGTTATTTATTTAACTAATTACTAATTAGGGTAGGGTAGGGCCCACTGGTTAGTGTCTAATTAGGGCCCACTAATCGAGATTTGACTAATAGGGCCCGGCCCCACTTGCCAGTGACCTACGGGTCACACCCCTGGTGGTCA
Source organism: Hordeum marinum (assembly GCA_022496015.1). NCBI lineage: Eukaryota > Viridiplantae > Streptophyta > Magnoliopsida > Poales > Poaceae > Hordeum > Hordeum marinum. Next base: position 172,439,343 of record CM039675.1, read on the forward strand.
AACTAGTTGACTCACCGGCGTTGAGCCGCCGGTGACGTCAGGGATGGTGGAGGGGGTCGGAAATCCTCCTCCGGCGACCAAATGGACGGCGGAGGGCACCAAACTGCTCTGCTTGCTCGTGCGCGTCGTGCCCGACACTTCCCAAGGGCTGGGATGGCCGGAGTCGGCGCCGGCGATGAGAACGGTGACTGCCGAAGCTCGGACGAGCACGGGCTCGTTGAACCAGAGCGAGACATGGCTGGAACTAAGCACCTCCAAGCACTACGCGGCCCCACGAGCTCGAGGGTGGCCTCTGATGGACCAACTGATCACCGAAGCATCGCCGGCGATGAGCTCGTGCGGCAGGTCATTCAGGAGCCGACACAATCGGGGCCTACAGAGGGGGAAAAGGCCGGAAAGGAGAGGGGAAAGAGCCGAGAGCTCACAGCGGACTCGAAGCCGTCGAGAGCTTTCTCGGGGAGGGCTTGGAGACGGTGATCAACAACGGCGAAGCTTCGGGTCCGAGGATGAAGACGAGCTCGGGGATGGCGCTTCGGGGCTCCTGGCAATGCGTGGCTCAGCGAGGAGGGAGAAGGCGACGAGACGGAACGATTGGAGGGCTCAGAAGCGAGGGGGCAGCTAGAAATGTGATGGCGAAGCTAAGGCCCCGGCAGCCATGGCGGAGCAGAGGAGGAGAAGAGCAGAGAGGCGAGCGAGGGCGAGAGGGAGAGGGCAATGGGGACGGCTCTTTGAGCTTATCCCCATCGCGCTGGCGAGGGGAAGCAGGCAGGCATCTGCCGGCGTGGAGGCATGCCCGCGCGCGTGCTTCGGCCACACGCCCGTCCTCCCGGCCGCCAGGAGGACGACGATGGAGCTAGGCCAGCTGGGCCAGCCCAGGTTCATCCTCCTTTTCTTTCTGCTTTATTTTCTTTTCTGATTTCCTATTTCCGACATTTGTTTTATTTTATTTTCAAGTACAATTGCTTTGATAAAATATCCCAAATATTTTATATATTCAAGTTTGAATATCTCAAACTTATCTAAAAAGTTTCAGGATATTTTGAAAACTAAAATAATGATAATGCTTTATTTGATATTTTCAGAAGCTTTATCATTTATTTTTAAATTGCTTTAGTTGTTAAAATATTTAAAATGACCCATGTTATAACAATGTCCATATTTATCAGACATAGGGAACATTTTTAAAGGGCATTTTGGATTTGTTTAATTTTCACCAACTTTGAATTATTTTGATTCAATGTGAGCTTGGGTTTTCTTTAGTCCCCATTTCATGTTGATGCGAAATTGAAACATGATGCAACACCCATGCTGCCCTATGATACCTAGCTAGGGTTGTGACACGCCCCTGAGGTAACTTTTGTCTCATCTGACTCAGAATGTCTTGCTCCACAGAAGATACGGCGGGTCATCCGAAAAGTCCCTTTTTCTCATCCTCTTGCTTACTTAGACCCCAACTTTCTTTTGAAAAAGCAACAGCAAGTCTCCCGATGCCAGAACCAGAGCATCGTCTCTGAAGAACTTATGGCCGGGTTATCTCACTCTCCGGTTCAACGGAAATGGCCAGCTAAGGTACTTGTTTCACTTGGCTTTAATTTCGTCAATCTTGCCTGACAAGTTTACTCTGTCTTGACAATGCTTTAACTACTTTCAGGAATCACCTCCTTCTTCAGGTGACTCTATGGCAACCAAGATGACTCCTCTGGAGATCAACACAGAGTATGCGCTTTCATACTTACAACCTATCCTTTGTTATCCTTTGTACTTTGTATAACAACTTTTTGTGCCTTCCAAGGCTCAGGCAAAGTGGAGGAAAACCGTCGGGTCTACCTCGGCCCCCACTGCTCAAGAACCAGAGGCTACCAAGCCGGACTCTCCGGCTGCACATGTTGATCCTTCTGCTGCCTCCAAAGATGCACCTGAAGTCACTCATCACTCTACCGATCTGGTGGCCCATGAGATGGCCAGTGAGAGCCCTCCAAGGAACAATTCCAAGCTGCCGAGCCCTTCGATGGCCGCTGATGATTCAACTATGCTAGATGTCATTATCACCGGGACCGGCTTTCAAACTCCTGAACCTCGTGTGTTGACAAAACACACTGAGAAAACTAAAGCCTCTGAGAAGCTGGACCTTGAACTCCCTGTGTTGGAGAAGTTAAATGCTGACGAGCTGCATGCTGGTTATCCGAACCGCCTTAACACGAGCCAGAACATGGAACTCAAGCATGTCAACCTGATGAAGAAAAAATACGAGGTACTCTTTCCCTTTCCATATATCCTGATGTAGCCCCCAAGAGCCGGTTTAGTATTTGTCAATGGTAAGCCGGGTCTTCTAATCCATGCTTTGAGTAGGAACACTTAACCTGTAGCCCCCAAGTATTGGCTTAATATGCAAATATTGAGCTGGTACTCAATTTTAAGTCTTTGATCAACTATAGTCCCCAAGTTCGGGTCAGTATAGAAATAATGGGCCGAATCTCTTCATGGAAAGATCTAAATGTAGCCCCCAAGGGCCGGCTTAACTTTATAAAGATGATTTGGGACTTCAATGTAGACTTGAACAAAGAGCCAATTGTAGCCCCCAAGTGCCGGCTTAACTTGATAAAGATAAGCCGGGACTTACAATGTGGTTTGTAGTTTGTAGTCTTGGAGAGCAAATATACATTAGCCCCCACGTGCCGGCTTAACTTGATAAAGATGAGTCGGAACATACTTGTAGTCTTGGAGAGCAGATATACATTAGCCCCCACGTGCCGGCTTAACTTGATAAAGATTAGCGGGAACGTACTTGTAGTCTTGGAGAGCAAATATACATTAGTCCCCAAGTGTCAAGTATTTTGCTTGCAATCTGTTTGAAACTTGCATCCCGATCATCTACTGACATGCTATCCTGGCGACTTACCTTTTGTGTACCTTTGTTTGTCACAGGAAGCTTTAAATAATGTCGAGTCTGAACTTACTGACTTCAAGAGCAATCTGGCCTCCCAACAGGCCGCCGGGAGTGCAGCAGAAGAAAAGTGTCGGCTTGCGACCGAAGAGCTTGTAAAAGCTAAAGCTGAGTTCGTCGCCTTTAAGAAGGCTGCTGAGATGGAGAAAACTGCCCTAGCTTAGCGTGCAGATAATGCTGACCAGCGGCTCATGGAAGTATTCGATGAACTGCACTCTCTAAAACGCCATATAAAAATATGTCTGTTGCTATCTTTGGTAAGTACTTTAGTCAACATCTTTGTGCAAATACTCATACATGCGGCTTATCAAAAATCTGTCTTATACAGGTCCAAGGAGTCGTCAAATCGCCGCTGACAGCATGTTGTCTCTGAAAGCCGTTTATACTCTCTTAGTACAGCTGTATTGTGGAACACTCTGCACCATCAAGGCGATACTTAGCATGGAGAGTATCCCCAAGTCCATGAAGGGGGTCATAGAAATGTTATCTACTCTACCCAAGCAACTCCAGGAGCTCAAGAAATCATCCGCTAGAAAAGGAGCCATTGCGGCCCTAAGCCGGGCCTTATCCTTCGCCCTAGAGCTAACTCCCAAGGAGATGATGGACGGGTTTCCATCGCTTTGCCTGAGCCCTGGAAGAAGGACGAGGGCTCAGAGTTCACAAAAGCCGACTACGCCCATTGCATGAAGGCCTCCAGAGTCCTTGCATCGGTGCTGGCGGAAGAAGTGAACATATCAATATATCAGGCGACATACAATGTCGAGAACAAGCGAGTGCGTGGCCCAACCTTCAAGGCCACAGACTTAATTCTGGCACGCCGTAAGCACTTCTTCGCCCCTGAGCTTGACCTGTCTCCCCTCTTTGAAGAGTCAACCTTTGAAGCTTTAAATAACTGCAACTGGGACGTTGGCAATCTCCAGATCGAGGAGGTCGAAGACCCAGCGTAGGGTGACCCGCCATCCAGCTGAGCCCTTCTATAATGCCATGGATAATAAGGCTCTCATGACCCGGCCAACTTTGAGGCGTGTAAAAACTTTAAGTCATTGCTTTTGAGCTGTGTGAAGAGCATTGTAATAGGCTTGTAGTAAAAACTTTTTCTTGCCTGAATTGTGCCATCGTGCACATAGGAAATCGCACTGCTTTAACATGATGTTTCTGCCTTGTGCTCCAATTCATAGTAAAAAATTTGGCGGCTCTTCTTGAGATAACCAACCGGTAGAAACAGAATATGTTCCATACCAGTAATATGGCGGCCTAGAACCGCACAACCCTGAGATGTTATATCTTTCCAGATGTATTTTTAAAAATAAATTGAACTCATGTGCCAGTTCTTTTGGGTGGACTCGCTAATTAAAACTCCTAACCAGTACAGGGTCTATATCGAGATTGGTCATCCTTACTTAGAACGGCTCAGCATCTCTAAGCGAGATTAACTGATAGGAAGTGTAGCGTCCCACAGAGAAACACGGCAGGACATGAGCACCCTGGTAACTCAAAAACTGCCTCTCACGTGACATAAATCCATCGTTTAAACCTTAAACAGTTCAGGGTCTTTCAAAGGATTGATTGTCTAAGAGTACGAACAGGCCACATACCGGAGAGTCGGCGGTAGATGAGAGAGTTTATCCTCGCTTTCCGTAAGCCAGCCCTCACGTGACTAGAACCACCGCTTTAACCTTAACAAGTACAGGGTCTCTAACGAGATTGGCCGTCAATATCCTTGAACCGGCTCAGGGTCTCTAGGCGTGATTAACTGGTAAGAGTTCGGCAGGTCACCTGGTGCAGTGGCAAGTTGCAAACGGGCAGGTTTAACTCTGGCGGCTTAAGAGTCGATCAAGAGGGTATGTAAGCTAAACCTAGTGGGTTGGAAGCCCCCAAATGACCTTTGTTGACAAAATCAATGTTTTGTCTTGAGAGCCGATCGATAGGGTGGGATAAGCTAAACCCAGTTGGTTGGAAGCCCCCAAGATGACCTTTGTTGACGAAATCAACTGTTTGGCTTGAGAGCCGGTCGATAAGGTGAGATAAACTAAACCCAGCGGTTTGGAAGCCCCCTAGAAGACCTTTGTTTTGCACAACTGAGATATGTGAAACGGAAGAGGCCCCGGCTGTTGGAAATATGCCCTAGAGGCAATAATAAAATGGTTATTATTGTATTTCCTAGTTCATGATAATTGTCTATTGTTCATGCTATAATTGTGTTAACCAGAAACCGTAATACATGTGTGAATACATAGACCACAACATGTCCCTAGTGAGCCTCTAGTTAACTAGCTCGTTGATCAATAGATGGTCACGGTTTCATGACCATGGACATTGGATGTCGTTGATAACGGGATCACATCATTAGGAGAATATTGTGATGGACAAGACCCAATCCTAAGCATAGAACAAGATCGTGTAGTTCGTCTGCTAAAGCTTTTCAATGTCAAGTATCATTTCCTTAGACCATGAGATTGTGCAACTCACGGATACCGTAGGAATGCTTTGGGTGTGCCAAACGTCACAGCGTAACTGGGTGGCTATAAAGGTGCACTACGGGTATCTCCGAAAGTGTCTGTTGGGTTGGCACGGACCGACTTTACACGTACGCTTACATGAGACTGGTTCCACCGCCTGACATGCACTTGTTGCATAAGGTGGCTAGCGGGTGTCTATCTCTCCCACCTTAGTCGGATTGGATTCGATGAAAAGGTCCTTATGAAGGGTAAATAGCAATGGGCATATCACGTTGTGGTTTTGGCGTAGGTAAGAAACGTTCTTGCTAGAAACCTATAGCAGCCACGTAAAAACTTGCAACTACAAATTAGAGGATGTCTAACTTGTTTTTGCAGCATATGCCTTGTGATGTGATATGGCCAAAGAATGTGATGTGCTGCATTGTGATGTATCAGATTGATCATGTTCTTGTAATAGGATTCACGACTTGCATGTCAATGAGTATGACAACCGGCAGGAGCCATAGGAGGTGTCTTATTTTATTATATGACCTGTGTGTCAATCATAAACGCCATGTAATTACTTTACTTCATTGCTAAACGTTAGCCATAGTAGTAGAAGTAATAGTTGGTGAGACAACTTCATGAAGACACAATGATGGAGATCATGATGATGGAGTTCATGGTGTCATGCCGGTGATAGTGATGATCATGGTGCCCCGAAGATGGAGATCAAAGGAGCAAGATGATATTGGCCATATCATGTCACTATATTGATTGCATGTGATGTTTATCATGTTTACATCTTATTTGCTTAGAACAATAGTAGTAAATAAGCTGGTCTCTCAATAAAATTTCAAGAGAAGTGTTCACCCTAACTGTGCACCATTGCTAAGGATCATCGTTCTGAAGCACCACGTGATGATCATGTGTGATAGGTTCTAACATTCACATACAATGAGTGTAAGCCAAATTTACACACGCGATACACTTAGGCTGACTTGACGAGCCTAGCATGTACAGACATGGCCTCGGAACACGGAAGACCGGAAGGTCGAACATGAGTCATATAGAAGATACGATCAACATGGAGATGTTCACCATGGATGACTAGTCCGTCTCATGTGATGATCGGACACGGGCTAGTTGACATGGATCATGTGTCACTTGGATGACTAGAGAGATGTCTATCTAAGTGGGAGTTCATTAAATAATTTGATTATGTGAACTTAATTATCATGAACTTAGTCTAAAATTATCTTTACAATCTATATTGTAGATCCAATGGCCAACGCGAATGTCACCCTCAATTTCAACGCGTTCCTAGAGAAAACCAAGCTGAAAGATGATGGAAGCAACTATGCGGACTGGGTCCGTGGCTTGAGGATCATCCTCATAGCTTCCAAGAAATTGCATGTCCTTGATGCACCACTAGGTGACCCACCCCTTCTCCTAGCAGAGCAAGACGTTGCGAATGCTTGGCATTCTCGCTGCGATGATTACTCCCTTGTTCAGTGCGGCATGCTTTACAGTTTAGAGCAGGGGCTCCAAAAGCATTTTAAGCAACACGGAGCATATGAGATGTTCCAAGAGCTGAAACTGGTTTTCCAAGCTCATGCCCGGGTCAAGATATATGACGTCTTCGACAAGTTCTTCAGCTGTAAGATGGAGGAGAATAGTTTTGTCAGTGAGCACATCCTCAAGATGTCTGGGCTTCACAACCGCTTGACTCAGCTGGGAGTTAATCTCCCGGATGACTCGGTCATTGACAGAATCCTCCAGTCGCTTCCACCTAGCTACAAGAGCTTTGTGATGAACTACAACATGCAAGGGATGGAGAAGTACATTCTTGAGTTGTACTCGATGCTGAAATCAGCAGAGGTCGAGATCAAAAAGGATCATCAAGTGTTGATGGTGAATAAGATCACTAGTTTCAAGAAAGTCAAGGCTAAGAAGAACTTCAAGAAGGACGGTAAAGCTGTTGCCGTGCTCGGTAAGCAAGTTGCCGGGAAGAAGAACAAGAACAAGAATGGACCCAAGCATGAGACTGAGTGTTTTTACTGCAAGGGTACCGGTCACTGGAAGCGGAACTACCCTAAGTACTTAGCGGATCAAAAGGACGACAACGTTAAAGGTATATGTGATATACTTGTTATTGATGTGTACCTAACCAGCGCTCGTAGTAGCTCCTGGGTATTTGATACTGGTGCAGTTGCTCACATTTGTAACACCAAGCAGGAGCTGCGGAATAAGTGGAGGCTGGCAAAGAACGAGGTGACGATGCGCGTCGGGAATGGTTCCAAGGTCGATGTGATCGCCGCCGTCGGCACGCTACCTCTACATCTACCTTCAGGATTAGTGTTAAACCTTAATAATTGTTATTTAGTACTAGCGTTGAGCATGAACATTGTATCTGGATCTCGCTTGATGCGAGATGGCTACTCATTTAAATCTGAAAATAATGGTTGTTCTATTTATATGAGAGAAATGTTTTATGGTCATGCCCCGATGGTCAATGGTTTATTTTTGATGAATCTAGAACGTGATGTTACACATGTCCATAGTGTGAGTACCAAAAAGTGTAAGGTTGATAACGATAGTCCCACTTACATGTGGCACTGCCGCCTTGGTCATATTGGTGTCAAACGCATGAAGAAGCTCCATACTGATGGACTTTTGGAGTCTCTTGATTTTGAATCATTTGACACGTGCGAACCATGCCTCATGGGCAAGATGACCAAGACTCCGTTCTCTGGAACAATGGAGCGAGCAACTGACTTGTTGGAAATAATACATACCGATGTATGCGGTCCAATGAGTGTCGATGCTCGTGGTGGCTACCGTTATGTTCTCACCCTCACTGATGAATTGAGTAGATATGGGTATGTCTACTTAATGAAACATAAGTCTGAAACTTTTGAAAGGTTCAAGGAATTTCAGAGCGAGGTAGAGAATCAACGTGACAGGAAAACAAAGTGCCTATGATCTGATCGTGGTGGAGAATATTTAAGTCACGAGTTTGGCACGCACCTAAGGAAATGTGGAATTGTTTCACAACTCACGCCGCCTGGCACACCTCAGCGAAATGGTGTGCCTGAACGTCGTAATCGCACTCTATTAGATATGGTATGATCTATGATGTCTCTTACTGACTTACCGCTATCATTTTGGGGATATGCATTAGAGACTGCCGCATTCACTTTAAATAGGGCACAGTCAAAATCCGTTGAGACGACACCGTATGAATTATGGTTTGGAAACAAACCTAAGCTGTCGTTTCTAAAATTTGGGGATGCGATGCGTATGTGAAGAAACTTCAACCTGAGAAGCTCGAACACAAAGCAGAAAAGTGCTTCTTCATAGGATATCCCAAAGAGACTATTGGGTATACCTTCTACCTACGATCCGAGGGCAAAGTCTTTGTTGCCAAGAATGGATCCTTTCTCGAGAAAGAGTTTCTCTCGAAAGAAGTAAGTGGGAGGAAAATAGAACTTGATGAGGTAATTGTACCTCCGCTCGAACCGGAGAGTAGCACAGCACGGGAAGTTGTTTCTATGGAGCCTACACCAGCTGGAGAGGAAGTTAATGATGATGATCGTGAATCTTTAGATCAAGTTACTATTGAATGTCGAAGGTCCACTAGGACACGTTCCGGACCAGAGTGGTACGGCAACCCTGTCCTGGAGATCATGTTGTTGGACAACGGTGAACCTTCGAACTATGAAGAAGCAATGGCGGGCTCGGATTCCAACAAATGGCTCGAGGCCATGAAATCCGAGATAGGATCCATGTATGAGAACAAAGTATCCTGATGATAAGAGAGCCATTGAAAATAAATGGATCTTTAAGAAGAAGACTGACGTGGATGGTAATGTGACCGTCTATAAGGCTTGGCTTGTCGCTAAGGGTTATCGACAAGTTCAAGGAGTTGACTACGACGAGACTTTCTCACCCGTAGCAATCCTGAAGTCTGTCTGAATCATGTTAGCAATTGCCACATTTTATGATTATGAGATCTGGCAAATGGACGTCAAAATGGCATTCCTTAATGGCTTCCTCAAGGAAGAACTATACATGATGCAGACGGAAGGTTTTGTCGATCCTAAAGATGCTAACAAGGTATGCAAGCTCTAGCGCTCCATCTATGGGCTGGTGCAAGCATCTCGGAGTTGGAACATTTGCTTTAATGAAGTTATTAAAGCATTTGGGTTTGTACAGGTTTATGGAGAACCTTGTATTTACAAGAAAGTGAGTGGGAGCTCTGTAGCATTTCTCATATTATATGTGGATGACATACTGATAATGGGAAATGATATAGAACTCTTGGAAAGTATAAAGGCCTACTTGAATAAGTGTTTTTCAATGAAGGACCTTGGAGAAGTTGCTTAGATATTAGGTATTAACATCTATAGAGATAGATCGAGACGCCTCATAGGTCTTTCACAACGCACATACCTTGACAAGATATTGAAGAAGTTCAATATGGATCAGTCCAAGAAGGGGTTCTTGCCTATGTTATAAGGTGTGAGATTGAGTACGACTCAATGCCCGACCATGACAAAGGATAGAGAAGAGATGAGTGTCATCCCCTATGCTTCAGCCATAGGCTCTATTATGTATGCCATGCTGTGTACCAGACCTGATGTGAACCTTGCCATAAGTTTGGTAGGGAGGTACCAAAGTGATCCCAGAGCGGAACACTAGACAGCGGTCAAGAATATCCTGAAGTACCTAAAAAGGACAAAGGACATGTTTCTCGTATATGGAGGTGCCGAAGAGCTCATCGTAAAGGGTTACATCGATGCTAGCTTCGACACATATCCAGACGACTCCAAGTCGCAAACTGGATACGTGTATGTTTTGAATGGAGGGGCAGTCAGCTGGTGCAGCAGCAAGCAAAGCGTCGTGGCGGCATCTACATGTGAAGCGGAGTACATAGTTGCTTCGGAAGCAGCAAAGGAAGGAGTCTAGATGAAGGAGTTCATCACCGACCTAGGAGTAATTCCAAGTGCGTCGGGCCCGATGACTCTATTTTGTGACAACACTGGAGCTATTGCCCTTCCGAAGGAGCCCACGTTTCACAAGAAGACAAGACACATCAAGCGCTGCTTCAACTCCATCCGTGATTACATTCAGGAGGGGTATATACATATTTGTAAAGTGCATATGGATCTGAATGTCATGAAACCGTAATACATGTGTGAATACATATACCACAACATGTCCCTAGTGAGCCTCTAGTTGGCTAGCTCATTGATCAATTGATGGTCACGGTTTCATGATCATGGACATTGGATGTCCTCGATAACGGGATCACATCATTAGGAGAATGATGTGATGGACAAGACCCAGTCCTAAGCATAGCACAAGATCGTGTAGTTCGTCTGCTAAAGCTTTTCAATGTCAAGTATCGTTTCCTTAGACCATGAGATTGTGCAACTCCCAGATACCGTAGGAATGCTTTGGGTGTGCCAAACGTCACAACATAACTGGGTGGCTATAAAGGTGCACTACGGGTATCTCCGAAAGTGTCTGTTGGGTTGGCACGAATCGAGACTAGGATTTGTCACTCCGTGTGACGGAGAGGTATCTCTAGGCCCACTTGGTAAGACATCATCATAATGAGCTCAATGTGACTAAGGAGTTAGCCACGGGATGATGTGTTACAGAATGAGTAAAGAGACTTGCCGGTAACGAGATTGAACAAGTATAGAGATACCGACATTCGAATCTCGGGCAAGTATCATATCGATAGACAAAGGGATTTGTATATGGGATTGATTGAATCCCCGACATCGTGGTTCATCCGATGAGATCATCATGGAGCATGTGGGAGCCAACATGGGTATCCAGATCCCTTTGTTAGTTATTGACCAGAGAGGTGTCTCGGTCATGTCTACGTGTCTCCCGAACCCGTAGGGTCTACACACTTAAGGTTCGATGATGCTAGGGTTATAGGGAAATGGTATACGTGATTACCGAAGGTTGTTCGAAGTCCCGTATGAGATCTCGAACATCACAAGGAGCTCCAGAATGGTCTGGAGATAAAGATTGATATATAGGAAGTCCAGTTTTGGTCACCAGAAATTTTTCGGGCTCATCGGTAGTGTACCGGGAGTGACAGGAGGGTGCCGAAGGACCCCCGGGAGGGGTGTGACGACCATAGGAATTTGTGGCCCCTTAGAGGAGGTGTTTGATCCCTTATTGGGCTGGCCAAGACCTTCTAGAAAGGCCCATGCGGCTAGGATCAAGAGATAAAGGGCAAAAGGGTTTTAAAAGAGGAGATCCGCCTCCCTTGTGGGAGGTGGACTCTCCCCTAGTTCGGCCGAACCTCTCCTCCTTGGAGGACGGGCCAAGGCAGCCCTCCCTCTCCCTCCTCCTATATATATGCAAGGGTGTGGGCTGATTTGAGACACGACTTCTCTCTCTCTCTCGGCGCAGCCCTACCCTTCCTCTTCCCCGTTCTCCGTAGCGCTTGGCGAAGCCCTGCCGGAGTTCACGTAGCTCCACCGTCACCACGCCGTCATGCTGCCTGAGCTCTCCCTCAACCTCTCCTTCCTCCTTGCTGGATCAAGGCATAGGAGACGTCATCGGGCTGCACGTGTGTTGAACGCGGAGGCGCTGTTGTTCGGCGCGGAGATCGGAATCCACCACGACCTGAATCGTTGCGAGTACGAGTTGACCAACCGCATTCTTGTAACGCTTCCGCTTAGCGATCTTCAAAGGTATGAAGATGCAATCTCTCCCCACTTGTTGCCGGTTTCTCCATGGATAGATCTTGGTGATCGTAGAATTTTTTTGATTTACTACTACGTCTCCCAACAGCGGCTTGCATGGATGCCAATTTTATTCATATATGTATATGATATGTACAATGATGGTGTACAATGTTGAGTCTCAACGACTTAAGTGTAATAAGTCCGCAGATGAGCTATGTTCCACGGCCGGTGGGTCTCCTTCCCAGAAGTATTTGAGTCGTCCCGAACGTCAATGAGGTAATATGACCCGTTGTTGAGATTCTTACTGACCACAAAAGGCCCTTCCGATGGAGGGGACAACTTGTGTGCATCAGTCTGGTTTTGAATTAACCGCAACACTAAGTCGCCTTCTTGAAACGTCTGGGTCTTAGCCGTGCGGCTATGTAAGCGACGTAGGTCTTGCTATTAGATCGCATATCGAGCCGCTGCAAGATCACGTTCTTCCTCCAAGGCATCCAACGCGTCTTGACGTGCTGTTTCATTATCTTCCTCGACGTAAGCCGCCACTCATGGCGAGTCATGACGGATATCGCTTGGCAATACTGCTTCAGCGCCATAAAACATGAAGAAAGGTGTATAACATGTTGATCTATTCTGAGTGGTTCTGATTCTCCATAAGACGGAAGGCAACTCCTTCACCCAACAACCCGGCGTGCGCTGTAAAGGAACCATAAGCCGGGGTTTGATACCTCTCAAGATTTCCTAGTTAGCACGTTCTGCCTGACCATTTGATTGCGGATGAGACACCGAAGAAACATCAAGCCGGATATGCTCATTTTCATAGAACGCTTGCATATCCACCTTGGATAAGTTTGTGCCATTATCTGTGATGACACTGTGAGGATAACCGAAGCGATAGATCAACTTCTTAATAAATTGAACCGCCGTAGCCGCGTCACACCTGCTGACCGGCTCAGCTTCTACCCACTTGGTAAATTTATCCACCGCAACCAAGAGGTGGGTCTTCTTGTCTTTGGATCTCTTGAAAGGCCCAACCATATCAAGCCCCCAGACAGCGAACGGCCAAGTAATTGGAATCATGCGCAACTCTTGAGCCGGGACGTGAGTACGTCGGCCGAACTTCTGACATCCATCGCACTTGCGAACCAAATCCTTTGCATCTCTATGAGCCGTCAGCCAGAACAAACCATGTCAAAAAGCCTTGGCCACCAGGGATTTTGAACCGGCATGATGACCACAATCGCCAGCGTGAATTTATCTCAAGATTTCCTTGCCCTCTTGAGGTGAAATACAACGTTGGAAGATGCTAGTAATGCTGCACTTATGTAACTCGCCATTCATTATAGTCATAGACTTAGACCACCTGGTGATCTGTTTAGCCAGATTTTCATCATCAGGTAACTCGCCGCGAGTCAAGTACGCCAAGTAAGGCACGGTCCAATCAGGAATAGCATGTAGAGCCGCCACCAGCTACCCCTCTGGGTCAGGCACGGCCAAGTCTTCCTCTGAAGGTAACTTAACCGACGGGTGATGTAACACCTCTAAGAAAATGTTAGGTGGTACCGGCTTACGCTGAGAACCCAGCCTTGATAGGGTGTCAGCCGCCTCGTTCTCGCGATGATCAATATGATCCACCTGATAACCCTTGAAATGACCAGCGATGACATCCACCGCCTGACGATAAGCCTCCATCTATGGGTCCTTGGAATCCCACGTGCCTGAAACTTGCTGAGCCACCAGGTCTGAGTCGCCGAGACACCTAACCCGGCTTATGTTCATCTCCTTATCCACCCGGAGGCCATGAAGCAGAGCTTCGTACTCAGCTGCATTGCTAGTACAAGGAAACATCAACCTTAATACATAACAGAATTTATCACCTTTTGGGGAGGTCAAGACAACCCCTGCCCCTGATCCTTCTAGCTGCCTGGATCCATCAAAGTGGATTGTCCAGTATGTGTTATCCGGCTTTTCCTCAAGCGCTTGACACTCCGTACAGTCGTTTATGAAGTCCACAAGGGCTTGAGACTTGACCGCCGTGCGCGGCACGTATTTCAGATTAAGAGGTCCAAGCTCCAACGCCCACTCAGCAATCTTGTCGGTGGCCTCTCTGTTTTGAATTATATCTCCCAACGGGGCAGAGCTAACCACTGTGATCTGGTGCCCGAAGAAGTAATGCTTCAGTTTACGATTAGCCATGAACACCCCATATACTAGCTTTTGCCAATGTGGATATCTCTGCTTGGACTCTGTCAAGACTTCGCTGATATAATAAACCGTCCTTTGAACCGGATATTCCTTCCCTGTCTCCTTATGTGCAACAATGATTGCGGTGCTGACCACCATGTTATTAGCCGCCACATATAAGAGCAAAGGCTCCTTCTCAGCCGGAGCTGCTAAAACCGGTGGTTCTGTGAGCTGCCTCTTCAGGGCTTCAAATGCTTCACTTGTCGCCATACTCCAGACAAAGATGTGTGTCTTCTTCATCATCTGGTACAAAGGGATGGCTTTCTCACCAAGGCGGCTTATAAACCGGCTTAATGCAGCGATCCGTCCCGCCAGGCGCTGAACATCATTGATGCATGCCGGCTCAGACAGGGAAGTAATAGCCTTGATCTTCTCTGGATTAGCCTCAATGCCATGCTCAGAGACTAGGAATCCCAAGATCTTTCCTATAGGAACACCGAAAACACACTTAGCCGAGTTAAGCATCATCTTCTAGACTCGTAAGTTGTCAAAGGTCTCCTTCGGGTCATCAAGCAACGTCTCCTTGTTCCTGGATTTGATCACAATGTCATCCACATATGCATGAACGTTGCGTCCAATTTGGCTGTGAAGACAGTTCTGCACACAATGCTGGTAAGTTGCTTGGGCACTCTTGAGCCCGAAAGGCATAGACACATAGCAGAAGGCACCAAAAGGCATGATGAAAGTCGTCTTCTCTTGGTCCTTGACTGCCATCTTGATCTAATGATAACCAGAATAAGCATCCAGGAAACATAAGCTCTCACAACCCGCCGTTGCATCGATGATCTGGTCGATACGGGGAGAGCAAACGGGTCAGCCGAATAGGCTTTGTTGAAATCCGTGTAATCCACACACATACGCCACGTGTCGTTCTTCTTAAGCACCAGCATCGGGTTAGCAAGCCACTCTGGGTGAGAAACTTCAACAATGAAACCCACCGCCAGGAGCCGGGCCACCTCTTCCCCAATGGCCTTGCGCCTATCCTCATTGAACCGCCGAAGAAACTGTTTGACAGGCTTAAACTTAGGATCCACATTAAGCTGGTGCTGAACGAATACTCTCGGTACACCTGTCATGTGAGAAGGCTTCCATGCAAAGATGTCCCGATTCTCACGGATGAATTCGATGAGCGTGCTTTCCTATTTGGGATCCATATTGGCCCCAATAGTAAACTGCTACGATGAGTCACCTGGAGTAAAATCCACTAGCTTGGTGTCATCCGCCCAGAACTTGAGGGGCGGCTCAGACTCCGTGGTGGGAGTTTTGAGCAGAGTCATATCCTCTGGGTCAACATTCTCCTTATAAAACTTGAGCTCTGCCTCCGCGCAAGTTGGCTCTGCATAAGCCGCATCTCCTTCCTCACACTAAATAGCCATTTCTCGATCACCATGCACCGTAATCGTTCCTTTTAGACCCGGCATCTTGAGCTGTAAGTACACATAACAAGGCCTAGCCATGAACTTAGCGTAAGCCGGACGTCCAAACAGAGCATGATATGGACTCTTGATCTTGACCACGTCAAAACACAAGGTATCTACCATGTAGTTGTATTCGTTGCCAAAGGCGACTCCCAAACAAATCCTTCCCACTGGATAAGCTGACTTGCCAGGCACTACACCGTGAAAAACTGTTGAGGAAGGCTTAAGATCTTTATCAAGCAACTTCATCCGGCGGAAAGTGTCGTAGTACAAAATATTGATGGTGCTGCCACCATCCATAAGCACTTTGGTAAACACATATCCTCCAACTTGGGGGGCAACTACCAACGCCAACCGTCCCGGGTCATCAACACGCGGTGGGTGATGCTCTCTGCTCCAGGTTATGTCGTACTCTTACCACTTCAAGTATTGCGGGAGAGCCGGCGTGACAGCATTGACCGCTCGCTTGCACAACTTCTGGTCCCGCCTGTTAAGGCTGGTTGTAAATACATGTTACTGACCTGAACTAAGTAGCTTCGGATTACTCTGACACCCAGACTGGTTATTTTCCTGCTGATTATTGCCATTGGTTTGCTGGTGATGCCCTCCTTGGTTGCCCTGGCCCTGGTAGCCAGATCCTGAACCGACAGACCCCAAGCCGGTACCTGACCCGCCTGGCCCTGAGTTGCCCGAGGGGCCTCCGCCGTTGTTGTTATGCTGCTGTAGACTATAATCCTGAAACTTATGCATAATCTGGCAATTTCATGAGTGATTTGCCACCTTATCGGGCCGACTGTGCTCTGGGCAAGGTTTATTAAGCATCTCCTCCAAGTTAAAAGGAGCTTTACCCAGATTAAAGGGTTGTCTGAAGTTCTCATTGCCTTTAGCACGATTGTGCCCCGTGCTGGCGTTAGCCACCAATTCTGACCCGCCATCTGGATTCTTCCTCTTGCCTTTGTTGCCATTGCGTGTCGGACTCTTGCCATTGTTAGTCTTCTTTCCTTGGCCGGGCTTCTCTTTGTCAGAACCTGGATCCTTCGTATTATTAGAGTCGGCGTACTTTGTGAGAGCCGCCATGAGCTCCACCATGTCCTGACACGAGCGCTTGAGCTGGCCAAGCTTCTGCTTCAAAGGCATGAAGTGGCAATTCTTCTCTAAAATCAAAACTGCTTGAGCCGCCGTAATCTGCTCAGACGAGTGAATGATGGTTGAGACCCGTCGGACCCAATGATGAGCCGACTCACACTCCTGCTGAACGCAATGATCCAAATCAACAATCGTCATGCCTACTTGCACGTTCCCTGGAAGTTTTTGATGAACTTCGCCTTTAACTCGGCCCAGGAATTGATGGTGTTGGGTGGCAAGCCCTTCAACCATGTGCGAGACGGCCCTTCCAGCATCATGATAAAATACTTGGCACACACTTCTTCACTGACATCTAACATCTCCATCGCTAGCTCATAGCTTTCAATCCACACCTCCAGGGGCAGATCAACATTATAGTTTGGGACCTTGCGAGGGCCCTTGAAATCCTTCGGCAGACGGTCGTTCGGTAAAGCCGGCACCTAGCACGGTACTCCCACAGCCCTGGTGGTTACTCCTGCTTCTATCGAGATAGACGGTGCCGGCTCTTGATGAGCCGCCGTCGTTGCCAGAGCCGCTTCCTCGCGTCATGCCCTTTCCCGGTCCACTAGAGCCTGAGCATCCAGAACTGCTTGATTGTCTCGTGGAGGGTTCCGGTGTCGGTCACTGTTAGACACCGTCGGTGACTCATAATGCCGGCTGAAGCTGCGGCTAGGGACGGGGGTTGAGTGCACACGACTCCGGCTATAAGTGTATTTCTCCTGCTGGGCCATCGCTGTCTATAGGTACCCGATAGCATTCCTCACCTCTTCTGCAAAGGGTGCCTCATCCGGGATAGGAATCATACCGAGCCTGGTTGCCGCAGCTACCATGTTCTCTACCGAATTTGAATAATGACCCTCCGGCATTAGAAATGCCATTGGTGAGGGATGGTTCCGTTAGGGTGGGTTAGGGCGCTGTTGTCGAGCCATCGGCTGACTCTCTGGTGCTTCCACGGTCCGTCCTGCCCCTGACGTGTTATAAGATTCCTGGCCTTGAACTATTCTGGAAGGCGAGTCTAGTGTCTCATCCACTGAACCGCCACCGCGGATTGCTCCTCCAGCTCAAGGCGGAAAGCGCTCGCCTTAAGGTGTTCTGTCTCTGCGTCCATCTGGGCCTTCAGCACGCTGATCCCTTGCTGGACTTCTGTCATCTGGTCCTTTATCCTCGCGATCTCTGCGTTCCAGGCGGCTTGATTCACTGGTGTCACCTCAGTTGCCATCAGGGCTATGAGCTCATTCATCAGATCCAGGAGAACTTGAGCCGGTGGCGGGTTAGCCCCTGACCCGGCTGCCCCAGCGGTTGTACTGCTTGGGCCTGGTGCTGAACCCGCCATGAAGACGGCCGCATGAAACAGCGGCCCATAGTCCTCCGACTCATGACACTCCGAATCGGGGTAAAGCTCGACATAGCCCCCGAGCCTGCCATTGTGAAGCGGGTAGATTGATTCTGTCTCTCCGCTCGAATATTCGCCCTCCGAACAAACGAGAGTGTCATGTGACATGGATCCCTCCAGATCCGCGCCTTGAGTAAAACCAATGAAGACATGCTTCCTGCCCGGATTAGCACGGGCGGGTTGTCTGTGCCGAGCGGGTTGCGTGCGCCGAGCCGGCTCGACGATATTGGTGCAGACGTCCGGCCTGGGTGTAGATCCACCGATCTTGCCGATGAAAACATTGATCCCACCGAAAGGAATTCGAAAACCATACTCGACAGAGTCAGCCTCAGGGCCTCAGTCGGCGTCGTCAATGTAGAGCCGGCCAGGGTGACTCTTGTTCATCCTGCCGACAACGTATCCCTCGATCCCTTGAAGAGAGCCCTTTGATAACTCAACACCACCGAGTGTTAGCCCCACGGTGGGCGCCAACTATCATGGTTTTGTCACAGAAAATGTCCGAGGACTTATGTCCGAGGCCATCGCTAAGGTGATGGACTCAAAGGGGTTGGTTGGGACGAAGGACATGAGTTTACCCAGGTTCGGCCCCTCGAGATGAGATAAAAGCCTATGTCCTACTTGTGTTGTATTGATTGGAGTATCGATTACAAGGGAGAGGATTCACTTGACCTAGTTCTCGATTAGTTGGTTTATGTCTAAGTCGCCCAGGTCTCGCCCTTATATAGGAGGTCAACACCACGGATTACAACTCTCATACCAACTCTTACAATGTATCTGATTCTACCTCTATGTCACCTTGCCTTCCTGGGCAAGCCGTCTCCGGGCGGCTTAACCGCCCGGGTCTTCGTGCCTTCTTGGTCCGGGCCTCACCCAGGCCCATCTTGGTAAGCCGTCGTATGTCTCCAGGCCCATCGGCCTTAGTCTGGTGAGCCGCCAAGCATAACCCGACCCCACTTGGGCGGGTCTCACCATGAGGTTATATCCCTGACAAGAACGGTAATCATTATTGCAATTTTATATGAGGGAGACGCATAAGCTAACATACTTTCTCTACTTGGATCATATGCACTTATGATTGGAACTCTAGCAAGCATCCGCATCTACTAAAGATCATTAAGGTAAAACCCAACCATAGCATTATAAGGTGTCAAGTCCTCTTTACTCCCATATGCAATAACCCGCCTACTCGGTTTTATGCTTCTGTCACTCAAGCAACCCACCATAGGTGAATCATGAACACATTGCAACACCCTACAGCGAGGATCCCTCATGCTTGCGCGACACAGAGAGTACCATAGGATAGCAGTAATAATAAAACATGCAACTAAAATACATCATTGGATAATAATATGAAGCATAAAGCACCATGTTCAAATAGGGGGTACAGCGGGTTGTGGGAGAGTGGACCGCTATAGATAGATGGGGGAAGGTGCTGGAGGTGTTGGTGAAGATGACAGAGTTGTTGGAGTAGATCGTCGTCACGATGATGGCCCCGGCGGCGTTCTAGCACACCCGAGAGAGAGGGGGAGAGAGCTCCCCTCCTTCTTCTTCTTCCTTGACATTCCCCCTAGATGGGAGAAGGGTTTCCCCTCTGGTCCATGGCCTCCATGGCGGCGGAGGGGTGAGAGCCCATCCGAGATTGGATCTCTCGTTCTATTTCTGCGCTCCCTCATTCTGGTCTTTCATCGTTTCTTATATTCCCGGAGATCCGTAACTTCGATTAGGCTGAAATTTTGAGGGGATCTTTATCCAAAAATTAGCTTTCTTGCGACAAAGGACAGATCCAACCAACCTAAGGGGTGGCCACAAGCCTGCCAAGCGTGCCCTACCCCCCAGTGCGCGCCCCTGTGGCTTGTGGGCCCCTTGGACACCGCGTTCTATTGGTTCCACTTCCCAAAATTCACGTATATTCCAAAAACAATCTCTGTAAGTTTTTATCCCGATTGGACTTCGTTTGATATGGATTTTCTACAAAACAAAAAACATGCAACAAACAGGAACTAGCACTAGGCACTGGATCAATATGTTAGTCCCAAAAATAGTATAAAAAGTTTCCAAAAGTATATTGAAGTTATAGAATATTGGCATGAAACAATCAAAAATTATAGATCAACGGAGATGTATCAGCATCCCCAAGCTTAATTCCTACTTGTCTTCGAGTAGGTAAATGATAAAAAAGATAATTTTTGACGTGGAATGCTACCTAGCAAAATCTTGATCATATAATCTAATCATGGCATGAATATTAAGATATGAGTGATTCAAAGCAATAGTCTATATTGTCATAAAAACAGTAATACTTCGAGCACACCAACAATGCAATCGTGTCCTTTCAAAATAACATGGCCTTGGAAAGTTATCCCTACAAAATCATATGGTCTGGCTATGCTCCATCTTGCCCACACAAAGTATCTAAATCATGCACAACCGTGATGATAAGTCAAGCAATTGTTTCACACTTTTATGTTCTCAAACCTTTTCAACTCTCATGCAACACATGAGCATGAGCCATGGATATAGCATTATAGGTGGAATATTATATGGTGGAGGTGACGAGAAAAAGGAGAAGATAGTCTCACATCAATTAGGCGTATCAACGGGCTATGGAGATGCCCATCAACAGATATCAATGTGAGTGAGCAGGGACTGCCATGCAACGAATGCACTTAGAGCTATAGGTGTATGAAAGCTCAGAAACAAACTAAGTGGGTGTCCATTATAATGAAAAATTCCCACTAGCTATATGAAAGTTAGAAAATAGGAGACTCTGTATCATAAAGATCATGGTGCTTCTTTGAAGCACAAGTGAGGAAAAAGATAGTAGCAATTGTCCCTTCTCTCTTTCTCTCATTTTTTTATTTCTTTTCTTTTTTTGTTTTTTCTTTTGGTGGTCATCTTTGGCCTCTTTTTGTTATTTATTTGAGCTTCGCTGGCCTCTTTTATTTTTTGTAAAGTCCGAAGACTCCTCCCAATTTGTGAGGGAATCATAGCTTCCATCATCCTTTTCTCACACGGGACAATACTCTAATAATGAAAATGATCACACCTTTATTTACTTACAACTTGATACCTAGAACAAAAATATGACTCTATATGAATGCTTCCGGTAGGATACTGGGATGTGCAATGATCTAGCCTAGCAAATGACATCAAAAAATAGACAAGTCATGAAAACATCATGGAAGCTGTCTTACGATCATGCAAAGCAATATGAAAATGATGGTGCATGTCATACTAAACAGAACGGTGGAAGTTGCATGGCAATATATCTCGGAATGGATATGGAAATGTCATAATAGGTAGGTATGGTGGCTGTTTTGAGGAAAATATATGGTGGCTGTTTTGAGGAAGGTGGGTTTGGTGCACCGGCGAAAGTTGCACGGTACTACAGAGGCTAGCAAAGGTGGAAGGGTGATAGTGCGTATAATGCATGGACTCAACATTAGTCATAAAGAACTCACATAATTCTTGCAAAAGTCTATTAGTTATCAAACAAAGCATTAGACGCATGCTCATGGGGGAGAGGTTGGTAGGAGTTAACCATCGCGTGCTCCCGGCCCTCACACAAAGGTTGACAATCATTAAACAAATCATGCTTCGACTTTGTTACATAACGGTTCACCATACGTGCATGCTATGGGAATCACAAACCTTAACACAACTATTTATCAAATTCACAATTACTCGCTAGCATGACTCTCATATTACCATCTTCATATCTCAAAACTATATGCAAAGAATCAAACATATCATATTCAGTGATCTACAAGTTTTATGTAGGATTTTATGACTAACCATGTGAATGACCAACTCATGTTAACTCTCTAAATAGATATAAGTGAAGCATGAGAGCATTCTACAAATGGTGGTTTTCTATGTGTAGAGAAACCGACAATCCAAACTTCAAATGATATAAGTGAAGCACATGAAGCATTCCATAAAGCCATACTCAAAAGATATAAGTGAAGTGCATGAAGCATTCTGTAAAATAACCAAGGACTATCTCATACCAGCATGGTGCATTATTAAAAGAAAAAGAAAAATCACACGACGCTCCAAGATTTACGCATATCATGTGACGAATAAAAATATAGCTCCAAGTAAAATTACTGATGGTTGTTAGAAGAAAGAGGGAATGCCTTTCGGGGCATCCCTGGGCTTAGTTTCTTGGGAGTTCTTGAATATTACCATGGGGTGCCTCAGGCATCCCCAAGCTTAGTATCTTTCCACTCCTTATTCCTTCATCCATCGTGATCTCACCCAAAACTTGAAAACTTCAATCACACAAAACTTAACAAAACCCTCATGAGATCCGTTAGTATAACAAAGCAAATAACAACTTCATGTATTGTTGCCAACCAATTCATATTTTATTTTTGCATTGTATCTATTGTATTATAATTTTTCCATGTCTTATACCACCGATACAACGATAGTTTCATCAAAATGAGCAAAACAATGCATCAAAAACAGAATCTGTTTTAAATAAGACAGACTGTAGTAATCTGGACATTCACCATACTTCTGTAACTCTAAAAATTCTGAAACATTAGGAAAAATAAACAAATTTCATAGCAGTACTATGTAAAAAATTCGGAAACTTTTGACATTCCAGTAAAAAATGTAAATTTACGCACTACAACCAAAGTTTCTGTTTTTGCAATGCACACACCAAACAAGCAATCTAATCATCCTAAAGGAAAAATCTTGGCACATTATTTTTATAATACAATGGATTTATACAAGGTGATAATTATTTTTGCTGAAAAGTTTCTGTAATTAAGATTTGCAAAGTTTCCGTGCATGAACAAAGTTCAAGGAGCTCCCCCACTTCAACGGTGCTCGTCCTTCTTACTTTCACTTCTCTTTTTGAAAAAGTTCTAGGTTCCCCTCTTTATTTATTTTGTTTTTAAACTTTATAAAAGCACACCACATTATAAAATGACTCTCTAAAACCTCCGGGTTGTCTCCCTGGCAGCGCTTTCTTTAAAGCCATTAAGCTAGGCATAATGTGCTCAAGTTATTGATCCACCCGGATCCCAAGGTATATCAAAGCCAATTTTAATTAACAATGATTTGTAGTTTAGTAGTGAGCATGATGTAATGTATATCATGCAACAACAAAGTCTAACTCTCTTCCTATGCATCCGCATGTCATAAAAGAACAATGCATGCACACAAAGTAAAGGCCAATGCATAGCATAAGCAGTTTCTTGCAATTTTATCAAATTGGAAACATAGAGAGGTGGAGATGTAGTTCCTCTCTCATAATAATTGCAGGTAGGAGAAGCAAGCACATGCATATTATATCTATCAAATCATCATGTGTAATAGTAAAAGGCAACCCATCTATATAATCCTTAATAAGTGCAAACTTCTCCAATATAGTGTAGTTGGGAGAATTCAAAAAGATAATAGGACTATCATGCATGGGTTAAATAGCAACAATTTCATTCTTAACATAAGGAAATATAGCAAGTTCATATCCATAAGCATCATTCATATTGGCGTCATGGCCACAAGCATAGCAAGCATCAAGTTCAGCAAAAAGGGATATTTCAAACGAATCCAAGGGATCATAGCAATCAACATAGCATTCATCCTTCGGTAAGAACGAAGGGAAATTAAACAATGTATGAGTTGAAGAGTTACTATCATTAGAAGGTGAGCATGGGTAGCTAATCCGCTCTTCCTCCTTTTGTTCTTTGCTCTCCTCCTCATCTTTTTCATCTAATGAGCTCACAGTTTCAGCAATTTCTTCTTCCATAGATTCCTGCAAAATATTAGTCTTCTCCAATGCAGCAGACATTCTCTCAATAAATGCATCAATATCGGAATTATATTCATAATTATCATAGCTATATTTAAGTATAGTAAAAATTTCAGGTCTATAAACAGCATCATCATAATTTTCACACTTCTCAAACACAGATTCAATTTCATAAGCACCCTTAAAAGCAACAAATTCTTCTATTCATTCCACATCATAGTAATCATAAGTACCATTAGCATAAGAAGCCAAGGTTTCATTATCATTAAATTTACATGAAAAAGGAAGCTGTGGAGCCTTCATCCTAGAGCAACAAGTATAATCATATCTCTGGCATAGATTCCAAGCATACCATTTCAACATATAAATCAGATCCCATAACAGTTTCCCTTTTTGGGTGAGGCAATAATCCCTAAAGTACTCACGTTGATCCAACGTGTCTCCCATTATCAACTGGAATGGGGTTTCTCAGGATTATCAAAGTAGTGCATAATATCTTTCACATAACGCGCATTGAGGGTTTTAGGAGGTTTCACATCTCCTTGAGTAGCAAGTACACCTAATTTTTTTGGTATTTCGTGTTCCATATCCATAGCTAAAGATACAGAACAACTTAGAACAACAAAGAAAATGTACTTAGTGATAAAGCAAACAAGCACACACGAGAATATTCACCCCACGCTATTGCTCCCTGGCAACGGCGCCAGAAAAAGGTCTTGATAACGGGATCAGTTGTAGCCTCTTTCGATAAGTAAGAGTGATGAACCCAACGAGGATCTAAAGGTAGAACAAATATTCCCTAAAGTTCTATCAACCACCGATACAACTCTACGCACGCTTAACGTTCGCTTTACCTAGAACAAGTATGAAACTAGAAGTACTTTGTAGGTGTGATAGGATAGGTTTCCAAGATAATAAAGAGAACGGAAATAAAAAATAGGGGTTGCTTAGATAAATAAACAACTAAGGTAGTTTAACGAGTGTGGAAAAGTGGTACGAGTTGCGGAATTGTCCCAGGCAATCGATAACTAGACCGGTAATCACTATTACAATTTTATATGAGGGAGAGGCATAAGCTAACATAATTTCTCTACTTGGATCATATGCACTTATGATTGGAACTCTAGCAAGCATCCGCAACTACTAAATATCATTAAGGTAAAACCCAACCATAGCATTATAAGGTATCAAGTCCTTGTAGCGACCTGACCTGAAAGGTCGAATCTCCGGTGTTTCCGTACCATCCCAAGATCATGCTGGTACACACACGGTACATCAATGTATATATCAAAGGGAAATCACACAGCATTTATTAATCGTAAATCTCATATCGAATCCTTTATTACAATAAAGATTACAATAAAGTGGCTGAAGCCCAACTCATGAGAATATCTAAATCTTGCGGAAGCATCGAAGGTAGATGAGTCCATCTGACTCCAAGGGCATCTCACCGAGCATAGAGCGTATCCTCACTCCTGGTCGGAAAAGTATTCTGCAACATGATGCGTTGCAGCCGTGTAGGTTAGTATATTGAATATGCCGGCAAAGTCACAAGAGAGGGGTGAAAAGATAATCATCTAATCTATATGCATATATGGCAGGTGGGGTAGTAAGTTTTTGCGTAAAGCCAATTTTTCCTGCAACAAGAGAGGGCTAAGCAAAATTGTTACTAAGTTGGTTGATTAATGAGATGGTTCCACCAACCAATTCTCATACCCAAATTATTAATACCCACATCATCATATTAATTGTGTTGAGAGTTCCGGATAGTTTCAGTTCCTTTGGCTCAATTCTTCCATGCCATGGACACGGCTAATCGATTAGGTTGAGTACTCTGCAGAGTTTTGCACACGTTCCCCACACGATTTGGTCGCCTCCGTTTGATTTTCTCGCACTTCAGGGTGTTTGAGAAACGGATGACCAAAACATGGTCTTCCAAAGGGTTTCCCTACGACTCTGTCGGTGCCCATCCTTTCCTACCGTTCTTCTACCTCTCATAGCACTGCCTGTCTAGGGTCACCACGATATCCAACCAAGCCAGAGCCCATAATGACTTGTGGCTGTGCAGGTAAGCCTTGGGTCTTGAAGCATCCATCCATCTCTTTGTGCCTGGGTGGACCTTTCTGCCCGAATACTGGCACATCTCCAACATCATCTAGGCTAACCACTGGTTTCTCCAGGGCATCGTTCAACCATCATCCACCCAGAGGTAAGTTGAAAACTTGAAGTCTTGAAGACTTGATCATCATGTAGGTCTTAAAATTATTAACTCTCTCAACTCTCATGAATCACACAACCAACTCCGGATGATCTAACGAATCAAACAAGAGCACTCGATAAGCATACAACAAAATATTGTAACTCACAACAATCAGGAATGAACTAGAATCACTCAAGACAAGACAAGGCACAATCATAAGAAAAGAAATCAACACATAGTTTTGTTTTCTAAAAGTTGGTGGGTAAACCACTATTAACTAAATAAAACTATTTGTATTAACAAAACAATAGTTGACAGCAAGGAAACAATAAAATGTTTTATTAATAAACAGAATAAAATCCATTTAAAGTTTTGTTAAGAAAAATCTTAGTAGGGTTTTAAAAGTTTTTAAAAACAATACTACATGAAGTGGGCTAGGGTTTTCTAGCAAAAGAGTAAAACTAAACTTATTATTTTTATTAACAAAACATTATTTTAACATAAAAGAATTTACTAAAACTTTTCTTAGAAAACAGAATTTTATTATCTAAACTTTTTTTTAAAAAACTATTACCAACTAGTTTGTTTTAATCAAATTATACCTAGTTGGAAAAAATAGTAGAGATTCCTATTGTATTATAGAAATTAAACTAAGCAAATATTATTATTATTATCAGCAAGTAAAACACATATTGTTTAAACAACAGAACCTACTAAAAACAACATATAACAATTCTGATTAAAACTAGCTAAAATCTAAATTAACTAAACTATACTAAACACTAGGCAGATTCTGTTTATAGTTAAAACACTAAACAAATCCATCCTAAAAATCCTCAAACTAAGCATGGTGAAAGTACTAACTATTACCAAGGAGTAGCAAAAAGATTCATATAAAAATCTATTTTTAAACTCTAGTTATTCAGATTTGAGTAGTTTGAGCAAATTTGATTAAATTCAAATTTTAAGGTTCAAATTTAAAATCTAAGACTACAGGGTGAAACTACATGAAATATGTGAACTAATGCAAAAAGAATAAATTCAAAACACTAAATAGTTTAAAAGATAAAATCAAAACAAAATCAGAAACCATTCTGTTAACTAAAACCAAACAGAAAATAGAAAATAAAACTAACGGACGGTCGGGGCTACGTGGCAACTCCCTATTGGCTGCTAGCGTGAGCGCGGGGAAAATGCGGGCAGTCGACCGAACTAAAGAAGAAAATGGTTCGTGCTATTAAACGATCTAATCTAGATCGTTGATCCACGATCGAACGGAAGAGAGCGGGGAGGGGGCTCAGAGTGAAAGAGGTCGACGGCGAGGGGGTCCTCCGGCGAGGCCGAGGCGACGAGGTCATCTGGGGCGTCACTCGATGGCTGGGGGCGGCGTCCGAGGGCTTCAAATGACGGCGGCGGGGCTCCGGAGTATTCTGGTGGCGTCGGTTTCGGTGTGGAATGGAGAGAGGGGCAGGGGATACTTATAGGGTGCTCGGGTGGGTGCGGGGAGGAGAGAGGAGGGAGATCGGGGGAGAGATCTCCGGCGACGGCGGCGCTCGCGCGAGGACGGGGACGACCGCGTGGATGGCGCCATCGGACAGTGGGTCCGGCTTGTCAGCGAGAGGGAGAGACGCAGTTAGCGCGTCGGTGGCCGGCTCGTAATGAATTCGCGAGTTAATGCCCGTGGGCCGGCCCGTTTAAAGATAAATCTGTTTCCTTTTTAATATCCACAGCAGTAAAACCTCTTTAAAAGCATTCAAACCATTTCCAAGTATAGTAAATATATATATCAAAATGATCAGGAGAATTAATTCTATTCAATGAACATTTTTCCTCTGTCATTTGAATATTTGAAAAAATAATTATTTTCAAAAATTGCCTATTTGCTTTTAAATCCTTTTGCAAATATTTTTCAAAAGACCCCCTGGTTCTTATTGTTCCAATATATCACCAAGATGACCCTGGTGTGGAGTGTCATGTTACTCCCCTGTTATTTTGAACTTTTTCCAAGGTTTTTAAATAGGTGAAAGCAACATATTGAAAATAGAAAGGGACTTTCACGAAGTCAGAAGAAGCATTTCAACTATTTCATACATTCAAGCAATGATGATGATGATGCATATCTATATTTCATAACATTCCAAAATGGAATTTTGGGATGTTACAAACCTACCCACCTTAAGATGAATCTCGCCCTCAAGATTTGGGTTGGCTAGAAAATAGGTGCGGGTGGTCTCTACGAAGATCTTCTTCGCGTTCCCAGGTGGCTTCTTCCTCGGTGTCGTGACTCCACAAAACCTTATAGAACTTTATGATCCTGCTGCGGGTAACTCTGTTGGCAGTCTCGAGGATTCTGACAGGCTTCTCCTCGTACGTCAGATCACTATCAAGTTGTATGGCCTCTAGGGGCACTGTGTCTCTCAATGGCATATCAGCCATCTCAGCATGGCATTTCTTCAGCTGGGACACATGGAAAACATCATGAACTCCGGATAATCCTTCCGGCAATTCCATCTTGTATGCAACTTCGCCTCTACGTTCCAGAATTTTGTAGGGGCCTATGAATCTGGGTGCTAACTTTCCTTTAACACCAAACCTCTTGATTCCTCGAAGTGGGGACACACGAAGATATGCTCGGTCTCCCACTTCATACGTCACTTCCTTGCGTTTGCTATCAGCATAACTCTTCTGTCGAGATTGAGCTATCTTGAGTCTGTCATGAATTAGCTTGACTTTCTCTTCAGAATCTCGGGTAAGGTCGGGACCAAAAAGTTTTCGGTCTCCAACACCATCCCACATCAATGGTGTTATGCACCTCCTTCCGTATAAAGCTTCGAAAGGGGCCATCTTCAGACTGGTTTGATAATTTTTGTTGTACGAGAATTCTGCATAAGGTAAGTTGTCATCCCAACTAGATCCATAATCTAGCGCACAAGCTCTCAACATGTCCTCCAGAATCTGGTTGACTCTCTCAGTCTGTCCATTGGTCTGCGGATGAAAAGTTGTACTGAACTCCAGTCTTGTACCCAAAGTTTAATGTAACTGATGCCAAAACTTTGAGGTAAATTGTGTTCCTCTATCTGACACGATACTCCTTGGAACTCCATGCAGACATACGATCCTGGTCATGTATATCTTGGCTAGCTTAGCACTGGTATAGGTGGTCTTCACTGGAATGAAATGAGCCACCTTGGTCAAACGATCGACCACTACCCAAATGGAATAATATCCTGAACGGGTCCTAGGTAGTCCTGTGATGAAGTCCATACCAAGCTTTTCCCATTTCCACTCGGGTATCGGCAAAGGTTGGAGTAACCCTGCTGGCTTCTGATGTTCCGCCTTTACTCGCTGACAAACATCACATATTGCAACATGTTCAGCAATATCCTTCTTCATACCCGTCCACCAGTAACTTTCCTTTAAATCCAGATACATCTTAATGTTGCCTGGGTGTATTGAGTAAGGGGAATCGTGGGCTTCTGGAAGTATCAACTTCCTGAGCTCTGGGTCATTGGGCACATAGATTCGATTCTCGAACCACAAAGTTCCATGTTCATCCTCATGAAAACCTTTAGCCTTGCCTTCCTCCATTCTCTGCTTTATCTCAGCTATCTCCTTGTCCGATTTCTGGGCTTCTTGAATTCTTTCGGTCAAGGTGGACTGGATTTCCAGTGTGGCAACATTTTCTCTTGGAACTATCTCTAGCCGGAGCTCTCTGAGATCATCGGCTAACTCCTGGGGTAATCCTCCCGCTGTGAGTGTGTTTACATAAGTTTTCCGACTCAAGGCATCTGCTACCACATTTGCCTTACCTGGATGGTAGTGTAATCTCATGTCATAGTCCTTGATTAACTCTAACCATCTCCTCTGTCTGAGGTTCAACTCTTTCTGCGTGAAGATATACTTCAGGCTCTTACGATCAGTGTACACATCACAACTATTTCCGATAAGGAAATGTATCCAAGTCTTGAGTGCGTGCACTACAGCTGCTAGTTCCAAATCATGGGTGGCATAATTCAACTCATGAGGTCGTAGTTGTCCGGATGCATAAGCTACAACCTTTCCATCTTGCATGAGTACTCCTCCAAGTCCTTGACGTGAAGCATCACAATAAACCTGGAAGTCCTTCCGAATATTGGGCAAAATCAACACTGGGGCTGTGACCAAACGTTTCTTCAACTCCTGGAAACTGGCTTCACATTCCTCAGTCCAAATATACTTAGACTCTTTCTTCAACAACTCCGTCATGGGCTTGGCAATCTTTGAGAAATTCTCAATGAATCTCCGGTAATATCCGGCAAGTCCAAGAAAACTGCGGATCTCCTTAACTGAGGTGGGTGACTTCCACTCGGTGACGGCTTCAAACTTAGAGGGGTCTATGGATATTCCTTCTCCGGAAATAACGTGTCCAAGGAATCCGACTTCTGTCAGCCAAAATTCACATATGCTGAACTTGGCATATAAATGATGTTCTCTAAGCTTCTCTAGAACTAAACGCAAGTGTTCCTTGTGTTCTTCCTCGCTCTTGGAGAATATCAAAATGTCATCGATAAACACCATGACAAACTTGTCCAAATATTCCATAAATACTTTGTTCAGCAAATTCATGAAGTAGGCAGGAGCATTAGTCAAACCAAAGGACATGACTGTATACTCGTATAAGCCATACCTGGTGGTGAAAGCTGTTTTGGGTATATCTTGTTCACGAATCTTCAATTGGTGATACCCTGATCGAAGATCGGTCTTGGAGAATACTTTGGCGCCTACTAGCTGATCAAACAGGTCATTAATCATCGGTAGAGGGTACTTGTTCTTGATAGTCACCTCGTTCAAGGCATGATAATCGACTAGCATTCTCAAGGTTTTATCCTTCTTCTCCACCAAAAGAACTGGGGCTCCCCAAGGTGAAGAACTTGGGTGAATATATCCCTTATCCAATAGCTCCTTAATCTGCTTCTTGATTTCCACTAAATCATTTGCGGGCATCCGATAGGGTCTCTTGGAAATTGGGGTTGTCCCTGGTTGTAGCTCTATTAGGAACTCAATCTCCCTATCTGGTGGCATGCCTGGTAATTCCTCTGGGAATACATCTGGATAGTCTCGTACAACAGGTACTTCCTCCTGAACAACTCCTGTGAGAGAATTTAACCGAGCACTCATCTGGGTGCGTCGGGATACATACTTAATCCTCTTGTTCTCCGGAGTGGTGAATGAAACAGACTTGCTGGGGCAATCAAGATTTCCTTCATACTTGGTCATCCAATCCATGCCTAGGATTACATCCAATCCCTGGGATTCTAAGACAATGAGGTCTGTGGGAAAAACATGGTTTCCTATATTGAGCTTTAAGGCATGACATCCTATCCCTGCCATCATCATACCTCCTAGGGAACTGACCTTAAATGGCTGACTAAGGGTTTTGGTGGGCAAACCATACTTTTCCACAACTACCCTTGATATGAACGAATGAGTTGCACCGAAATCAATAAGTACTGTAACTGGACGTGAATGCAATAAAAACTTACCAACCACAGTCTCGGGTTGATCATAGACTTCTTCCACGTCGGGGTGGTTCACCTGAGCACGAGGAAACGGATTAGGCTTCTTGGCTGCAGAGTTGCCGTTGTTGTTGTCGTTTCCATTTCCCTGCCTGCTCTGGGGACACTTAGTAGCATAGTGCCCTGTCTTCTGGCACTTGAAACAGGTGATGTGGCTCAAATCCTTCTGAGTAAGAGCGTGACGGTGCTGGTTGTTGTTCCCATTCCCATTGTTAGTCTTGAAGTTGCCATGGTTGGGACGGGCATTCCCATTTCCTCCATGGTTGTGGCCTCCATGGTTGTGCACGGCATGAGTTTGCCTTCCAAACTTACCGGTCCCTAATCTGGTATTCCCTGAGTACGGGGAGTAGAGGGGCTTCTGATGAGCTCCAGAGTTAAACTTCCCTTGAGTATACTTCCTCTTGCGGTTCTCAATTTGCTGCTGCTTTCCCTCCAAGATGAGGGCCTTGTCCACCAGCTCTTGGTAGTTGTTGAAGGTAGCCACTACCAGCTGCATGCTCAACTCATCGTTGAGTCCTTCCAGAAACTTGTCCTGCTTGGCCGCATCATCGGCCACGTCTCCTGGTGCATAACGAGCCAATGTGCTGAATTTGTCCACATGTTGGGCCACGGAGCGATTCACCTGGCGTAAGTTGCAAAACTCACGCTTCTTCAGACTCATAGCTCCAGCTGAGACATGTGCGGTGCGGAAAGCAAGCTTGAATTGTTCCCAAGTCACACCAGCAATAGGATATGTGGTGGTGTAATTCTCCCACCATGAAGCTGCTGGTCCTTCGAGTTGATGTGCGGCAAAGCGCACTTTTTCAGCGTCAGTACATCCAGCGGTGACGAGTTCCCTCTCCATCTTACGGAGCCAGTCATCTGCCACAATGGGCTCAGTGCTGCTGGAGAAGGTTGGAGGGTTGAACCTTAGAAAACGGGTGAGGTTGTCAGCCTGAGGTGGATGGTGGTTGTTGCTGTTTTAGTTGTTGGTCTGATTCTGGATCAATAGCTGCATCAGTGCATTCTGCTGCGGAAGGAGTTGCGTGAGTTCCGACGGGAAGGTGAAATTGGACTCACGTCGTGGGGGCATCTTGCTGTTTTCAGAGGGGTGAGAATTAGAATAGAACAAGGACCTAAAAGGGGAAATTCACTACCCATATGCAATGCAACTAACATATCACACCAACACTCATTCATTTATTCAATCAAGGTCAAACATCGAGATACAAATCTCCATTGAAACTAAACATCGACCTACGCTTTAACGTTGAAAATGAAGATACATGGGGGCATAACTAAAGTTGTCCTCAGAAGTACATGGTGACTCAGCCTCCTCCAGTGGTGCTCTCCTCATAGTCATCATCGTCGCTGATGAAAGGAGCTAAGTCTCCCTCGGGATGAAGATTTTCACCCATGTCCATCTGTTCCTCCAGAGTGGCGATGCGAGTGTTCAGCTTGTCGATCCTCTCTAAGAAATCCTTCACCTCATACTCATGCTCGTACTCGGCTTCCCGTAAGTCAGCTTCGAGGTCAATCTCACGGTTCATCAGATTCTTGATTGTCTTCGTATCTGCATGTACCCGAAGCTCCAAGGTCCTGATGTGCCTCTCCCAAGTCTGGATATAGGAAATGGTGGTGTCTTCAGTGGGAGTGGTTATGATGTTTCCATTGGCATCCCTGTGACAAACCACGCTGAGTCCTGGTGAAATGGTTCCACCTCTGTATTCCTCCTGAATACGTCCAAGGGCATGATGAATGGCCATGTCTCTCCCAAGTATCCAGCTGGGTGCCACAAACTTGAAGTTGATGGGTTCCTTCCGATTCCCAAAGGTCTTTCCTCGGATGTGCACCTCGATCCTGTAGCGTCCGTCTTGGGGAAAAGACATGATAGGAGTCCCGGTGATGCTCGGCAAAGCAATCCTTACGTCCCTGACGATCCTCATCAGCTCCTTGCCAAAGGGCATCGTTGCGTCGGGCTGGCAAAACTCCGTGATCAACACTGGGATGAAGGTGGCCATCTATAAATTTTGAAATAATCGGAGAGAAGTCAGAACCGAGTAGATGAGAGTATAAGAATTTTAAAGACAGAGAGAAACAAATCCTAAGCCTTTTCCAATCCTAGAGGTTACGTCCTATGGTCAGCGTGTGCTTTGATACCATTTCTGTAGCGACCCGACCTGAAAGGTCGAATCTCCGGTGTTTCCGTACCATCCCAAGATCATGCTGGTACACACACGGTACATCAATGTATATATCAAAGGGAAATCACACAGCATTTATTAATCGTAAATCTCATATCGAGTCCTTTATTACAATAAAGATTACAATAAAGTGGCTGAAGGCCAACTCATGAGAATATCTAAATCTTGCGGAAGCATCGAAGGTAGATGAGTCCATCTGACTCCAAGGGCATCTCACCGAGCGTAGAGCATATCCTCACTCCTGGTCGGAAAAGTATTCTGCAACATGATACGTTGCAGCCGTGTAGGTCAGCATATTGAATATGCCGACAAAGTCACAAGAGAGGGGTGAAAAGATAATCATCTAATCTATATGCATATATGGCAGGTGGGATAGTAAGTTTTGAGTAAAGCCAATTTTTCCTACAACAAGAGAGGGCTAAGCTATTACTAAGTTGGTTGATTAATGAGATGGTTCCACCAACCAATTCTTATACCCAAGTTATTAATACCCACATCATCATATTAATTGTGTTGAGGGTTCCGGGAGTTTCAGTTCCTTTGGCTCAAGTCGTCCACGACCATGGACACGGCTAATCGATTAGGTTGAGTACTCTGCAGAGTTTTGCACACGTTCCCCACAAGATTTGTTCGCCTCCGTTTGATTTTCTCGCACTTCGGGGTGTTTGAGAAACGGATGACCAAAACATGGTCTTCCAAAGGGTTTCCCTGCGACTCTGTCGGTGCCCATCCTTTCCTACCGTTCTTCTACCTCTCGTCGCACCGCCTGTCCAGGGTCACCACGATATCCAACCAAGCCAGAGCCCATAATGACTTGTGGCTGTGCAGGTAAGCCTTGGGTCTTGAAGCATCCATCCATCCCTTTGTGCCTGGGTGGACCTTTCCGCATGAATACTGGCACATCTCCAGCATCATCTAGGCTAACCACTGGTTTCTCTAGGGCGCCGTTCAACCATCATCCACCCAGAGGTAAGTTGAAAACTTGAAGTCTTGAAGACTTGATCATCATGTAGGTCTTGAAATTGTTAACTCTCTCAACTCTCATGAATCACACAACCAACCCCGTCTACTAATAGCATAGCAAAATGTAAAACAATGTTTCCCGGGGCCAAATGTGTCAAAGGGTTGAGAGGGGGGGTACCTACCACATGATACTACAGCAAGTAACCAAGTTTCCAATTTACCTACTTTGCATGCAATTGGGGTGATGGAAGAACTAATGCAATAAAACATAGGTATACATGATCAAAGTGACTTGCCTGATTGACGATCTTTGTACTCAAGGGACTCTAAGTAACAAGCCTCGCACTCCGGATGATCTAACGAATCAAACAAGAGCACTCAATAAGCATACAACAAAATATTGTAACTCACGACAATCGGGAATGAACTAGAATCACTCAAGACAAGACAAGGCACAATCACAGGAAAAGAAATCAACACATAGTTTTGTTTTCTAAAAGTTGGTGGGTAAACCACTATTAACTAAATAAAACTATTTGTATTAAAAAAACGATAGTTGACAGCAAGGAAACAATAAAATGTTTTATTAATAAACAGAATAAAATCCATTTAAAGTTTTGTTAAGAAGAATCTTAGTAGGGTTTTAAAAGTTTTGAAAAACAATACTACATGAAGTGGGCTAGGGTTTTCTAGCAAAAGAGTAAAACTAAACTTATTATTTTTATTAAAAAACATTATTTTAACAAAAAAGAATTTACTAAAACTTTTCTTAGAAAACAGAATTTTATTATCTAAACTTTTTTTTTAAACTATTACCACCTAGTTTGTTTTAATCAAATTATACCTAGTTGGAAAAAATAGTAGAGATTCCTATTGTATTATAGAAATTAAACTAAGCAAATTTTATTATTATTATCAGCAAGTAAAACACCTACTGGTTAAACAACAGAACCTACTAAAAACAACATATAACAATTCTGATTAAAACTAGCTAAAATCTAAATTAACTAAACTATACTAAACACTAGGCAGATTCTGTTTATAGTTAAAACACTAAACAAATCCATCCTAAAAATCCTCAAGCTAAGCATGGTGAAAGTACTAACTATTACCAAGCAGTAGCAAAAAGACTCATATAAACATCTATTTTTAAACTCTAGTTATTCAGATTTGAGTAGTTTGAGCAAATTTGATTAAATTCAAATTTTAAGGTTCAAATTTAAAATCTAAGACTACAGGGTGAAACTACATGAAATATGTGAACTAATGCAAAAAGAATAAATTCAAAACACTAAATAGTTTAAAAGATAGAATCAAAACAAAATCATAAACCATTCTGTTAACTAAAACCAAACAGAAAATAGAAAATAAAACTAACGGACGGTCGGGGCTACGTGGCAACTCCCTATTGGCTGCTAGCGTGAGCGTGGGGAAAATGCAGGCGGTCGACCGAACTAAAGAAGAAAACGGTTTGTGCTATTAAACGATTTAATCTAGATGGTTGATCCACGATCGAACGAAAGAGAGCGGGGAGGGGGCTCACAGTGAAAGAGGTCGCCGGCGAGGGGGTCCTCCGGCGAGGCCGAGGCGACGAGGTCGTCGAGGGCGTCGCTCCGGTGGCTGGAGGCGGCGTCCGAGGGCTTCAAATGACGGCGGCAGGGCTCCGGAGTATTCTGGTGGCGTCGGAGAGGAGTGGGGACAACAGAGGTGATGGGCACGGGCTCGAGAAAGATCCGGTCGGGTGGTGGAACTCCGGTGAGCTGAAGGGCGGCGTTCCAGCAAGGGAAAGAGGGGGGTTTCGGTGTGGAATGGAGAGAAATGGGCAGGGGATACTTATAGGGTGCTCGGGTGGGTGCGGGGAGGAGAGAGGAGGGAGATCCGGGGGAGAGATCTCTGGCGAAGGCGGCGCTCGCGCGAGGACGGGGACGACCGCGCGGATGGCGCCATCGGACAGTGGGTCCGGCTTGTAAGCGAGAGGGAGAGACGCAGTTAGCGCGTCGGTGGCCGGCTCGTAATGAATTCACGAGTTAATGCCTGTGGGCCGGCCCGTTTAAAGATAAATATGTTTCCTTTTTAATATCCAGAGCAGTAAAACCTCTTTAAAAGCATTCAAAACATTTCCAAATATATGAAATATATATATCAAAATGGTAAAGAGAATTAATGCTATTCAATGAACATTTTTCCTCTGTCATTTGAATACTTTGAAAAAATAATTATTTTCAGAAATTGCCCATTTGCTTTTAAATCCTTTTGCAAATATTTTTCAAAAGACCCCCTGGTTCTTATTGTTCCAACATATCACCAAGATGACCCTGGTGTGGAGTGTCATGTTACTCCCCTCTTATTTTGAACTTTTTCCAAGGTTTTGAAATAGGTGAAAGCAACATATTGAAAATTGAAAGGGACTTTCAGGAAGTCAGAAGAAGCATTTCAACTATTTCATACATTCAAGCAATGATGATGATGATGCATAGCTATATTTCATAACATTCCAAAATGGAATTTTGGGATGTTACAGTCCTCTTTACTGACATATCCAACAACCCACCTACTCGGGTTTATGCTTCTGTCACTCAAGCAACCCACCATAGGCAAATCATGAACACATTGTAACCACCTACAGCGAGGATCCCTCACGCTTGAGCCACACAGATAGCACCATAGGACAGCACCGATGATAAAATATGCAACTCAAACCAATCATGATCGTCAATCAACCCATAGGACAACAAAAATCTACTCAGACATCATAGGATGGCAACACATCATTGGATAATAATATAAAGCATAAAGCACCATGTTCAAGTAGAGGGCGGAGCGGGTTGCAGGAGAGTGGACCACCATAGATAGATGGGGGAAGGTGATGGAGGTGTTGGTCAAGATGACAGAGTTGTTGGAGTAGATCGTCGTCACGATGATGGCCCCGGCGGCGTTCCGGCGCCAGCGGGAGAGAGGGGGAGAGAGCCCCCCTCCTTCTCCTTCTTCTCCCTTGACCTTCCCCCTAGATGGGAGCAGGGTTTCCCCTCTGGTACATGGCCTCCATGGTGGTGGAGGGGCGAGAGCCCCTCCAAGATTGGATCTCTCTCTCTTTGTTTCCTTCTGTTTGTGCGCTCCCTGATTCTGGCCTTTCACCGTTTCTTATATTGCCGGAGATCCGTAACTCCGATTAGGCTGAAATTTTGAGGGCATCTTTATCCAAAAATTGGCTTTCATGCGGCTGAAGGACAGCTCCAACTGACCTATGGGGTGGCCACAAGCATGCCAGGCGCGCCCTTGAAAGCACAACATGCTTCCTTGGTGCTTTTGATAATTCATGACAACATACATTGTCTCTTGGACTAACACCTCTATCTAGTGTATTTTAGATAATAGTCCATGGAGAGTTGGGTTGGCGAAAGGATTGTGGAGATTGTGGAATTACCCCAAGATGCAAGGAAATAGGTTGGCCAAGCTTCAAGCAGGAGGACACTACATATTACATTTGTGAAAAAACACTTTGAGTCCATAGGAAAGCCAATACTATTAAAAGGGGGTAAGGTTTTGTTGGTGAACAAAATGATCATACGTGCACAAGTGATAGTCACCAAAAACATCCACAAGCTCTCCCACCAAAGTCTATCTATAGACAAACATTCAAAATCGGTGCAACTAACATTCCTATACGGTGCCACCGATTCCAAAACCTAGACAGACTCATCCAAACCCTAACCAGTTTGGTGTAACCGATTCCATACCGGTGCCACCGAGTTTAGGTTGCACACTTTCTGTTACGCTAATTCACATTTTCGGTCACACCGAGAATGTTGGGTCAATGTCACCGAGTTTGGCAATTCTGACCATTGGTCACCTTGTCGGTGCAACCGAGATTCATATATCGGTCCCTCCGAGATTCAAAAGTTGCCACCTTTTGGTCACTTCGGTACCATCTAGAATAACACATCGGTGTCACCGAGTCTGACCTAATGTGTGTAATGGTTGGATTTCTGGATGCCTATATATACTCCTCCACCACCACCCACTCGACAAAGAAGCACTTAGAACTATTCCATACCTATCCTATCAGATTTTCTGAGAGAGAACCACCTACCCTTGTATTGAGATCAAGATCATCCAC
Source organism: Hordeum marinum (assembly GCA_022496015.1). Lineage (NCBI taxonomy): Eukaryota > Viridiplantae > Streptophyta > Magnoliopsida > Poales > Poaceae > Hordeum > Hordeum marinum. Next base: position 172,478,412 of record CM039675.1, read on the forward strand.
TCCAACCATATGGATCTTGATTTCTAGCCTCCCCAAGTTGATTTCCACCAATCCCATCTCTTCTACCAAGCCAAATCTATGAGAGAGCGAGATTGTGTGTTGAGGAGTCTATCGTCTTGAAGCACAAGAGCAAGAGTTCATCGTCATTACCAAGCCTACCTTTTGGAGGGTGGTGCCTCCTAGATTGGTTAGGTCTCGCTTGGGAGCCTCCTACTTCGTGTTGTGGAGTGAACCAAGAATTTTGTAAGGGCAAGGAGATCGCCTACTTCGCGAAGATCTACCCATAGTGAGGCTATTCCTTCATGGACGGAAGCCATATGGAATAGTCAAGGTTGCTACTTCGTGGACCCTTATGGGCGGAGCCCTCCATGGACTCTCGCGACCGTTACCCTCCGTGGGTTGAAGACTCCATAAACATCGACGTACGATAGCACCACCTATCGGAACCACGTGAAAAATCTTTGTGTCTCCTATAGCGTTTGATCTTCCAATCTCATCTCTTTACTTCATGTGATATGTCTTTACTTCCCACTGCCATACTTGTAGACATGCATGTGTAGGCTTGTTAGACTTGCTAGATTTGGTAAAATGTTAAAATCTGCCAACCAATTAACTTGGGAAAAGGTTAGGTTTTAAATTCCTGCTGGTAGTCTATTCACCCCCTCCCCCTCTAGACACTCTTCAATCGATCCTACAGCCCTACCCCCCAGGGCGCGCCCATGTGGCTTGTGGGCCCCTCGGGCACCGCCTTCTGTTGATTCCACTTCGCAAAATTCACATATATTCCAAAAAAATCTCCATAAGTTTTTATCCCGTTTGGACTCTGTTTGATATGGATTTTCTGCGAAACAAAAAACATGCAACAAACAGGAACTGGCACTAGGCACTAGATCAATATGTTAGTCCCAAAAATAGTATAAAAAGTTGCCGAAAGTATATGAAAGTTTTAGAATATTGGCATGAAACAATCAAAAATTATAGATACGACGGAGATATATCAATTAGTCCCAATCTATGTCAGCACAAGATTAATATGGAACCTAATGCTAAACCTGTTGTCGATCACCAACGACGATTGAATCCCAAGATGAAAGGAGTGGTAAGAACTGAAATATTAAAGCTTCTGGAAGTAGGTACAATATCTCCTATAGCTAATAGTAGATGGGTGAGACCCATTCATTGTGTCCATAAGAAAGGAGGTATTGTTGTTGTTCCTAATGATAAAAATGAGCTTATTCCGCAAAGAATTGTTACTGGCTATAGGATGGTAATTGATTTTAGAAAAATAAACAAAGCAACTAGGAAAGATCATTAGCCCTTGCCTCATATTGATCAAATGCTCAAAAGATTATCTAAGCACACACACTTTTGTTTCTTGGATGGATATTCTGGTTTCTCTCAAATACCTGTGTCACAATCTGATCAAGAGGAAACTACCTTTGCATGTCCTTTTGGACTTATGCTTCTAGACATATGCTTTCAATTTATCCAATGCACTTGCTACCTTTCAAATATGTATGACTGTTATATTCTCTGATTCTTGTGAAAAGATTGTGGAGGTTTTCATGGATGATTTCTCCATTTACGGAACTTATTTTGATGATTGCTTAAGCAACCTTGATCGAGTTTTGTAGAGATGTTAACAAACTAATGTTGTCTTGAATTGGGAGAAGTGCCACTTTATCGTTAATGAAGGTATTGTCTTGGGGCATAAGATCTCCGAATGAGGTATTGAGGTGGATCAAGATAAAGTTAATGCAATTGAGAAAATGTCATGTCCTGAAGATATAAAGGTATTCGAAGTTTCCTTGGTCACGCTGGTTTCTATAGGAGGTTTATTAAAGACTTCTCACAAATTTCTAGGCCTCTTACTACTCTTTTACAAAAGGATGTGCCCTTTATTTTTGATGATGATTGCATAGAAGCCTTTGAAACACATAAGGAAGTCTTAACCACTGCACCTATCATTCAACCACCTGATAGAAACTTGCCTTTTGAAATTATATGTGATGCTAGTGATTATGTTGTTGGTGATGTTCTAGGACAAAGAGTTGATAAGAAATTAAATGTTATCCCTTATGCTAGCAAAACTCTAGACAGTGCCCGAAGAAATTATGCTACTATTGGAAAAGCAGTTTTAGCAGTCATGTTTGCTTGTGATAAATTCAGATCATGCTACTATAAAATGTCTGATGGAAAAGAAAGATGCTAAACCTAGACTCATTACGTGGGTTCCTTTGCTTCAGGAATTTGATTTACATATCGTTGATAGGAAGGTAGCTGAGAACCCCGTAGCTCTATTCTTGATAGTTTTCTTGATGAACAACTAGCTGCAATATTTTTTTCTCAAAACACTCCATGGTATGCTTATTATGCTAATTACATTGTTGCTAAATATATTCCACATAGTTTCACATACCAACAATAGAAAAATTCTTCTATGATTTAAGACATTACTTTTAGGATGACCCACATCATTATAAAGAAGGAGTAGATGGTATTATTAGACGTTGTTGACCTGAGCATGAATAGGGACAAATCCTATGGAAATGTCATTCCGAAGCTTATGGAGGACATCATGTTGGATATAGAACCACTCATAAGGTATTACAGTCTGGTTTTTATTGGCCTACTCTCTTCAAGGATGCCCTTAAGTTTGTCTCATCTTGCGATGAATGTCAAAGAATTGGTAATATCGGTAGTTGTCAGGAAATGCCTATGAATTATTCACTTTTTGTTGAGCCATTTGATGTTTGGGGTTTTTATTATATGGGACCTTTTCCTTCTTGTGATGGTAAACTGATATTTTCGTTGTTGTTGATAATGTCACTAAGTGGGTAGAAGCTATTCCAACTAGTAGTGCTGATCATCCCAGTTCCATTAAAATGCTTAAAGAAGTTATTTCCCAAGGTTTGGAGTCCCTAGATATCTAATGACTGATGGTGGTTCACACTTTATTCATGGTGCTTTCCGTAAAATGCTTGCTAAATATGATGTTAACGATAGTTGCATCACCCTATCATCCTCAGTCTAGTTGCCAAGTTGAACTTGGCAATAGAGAAATAAAATTAATATTACAAAAAACTTTTAATAGGTCAAAAAATAAGTGGTATAAGAAATTAGATGATGGACTTTGGGCCTGTAGGACAGTATATGAAAATCCTATGGGTATGTCTCCATGCAAAATGGTATATGGGAAAGCTTGCCATTTGCCTCTAGAGTTAGAACATAAAGCATTTTGGGCAATTAAAGAACTAAATTATGACTTCAAACTTGCTGGTGAAAAGAGGTTATTTGATATTATCTCATTAGATGAATGGAGAACCCAAGCTTATGAAGATGCCAAGTTATTCAAAGAAAAGGTTAAAAGATGGCATGACAAAAGAATCCAAAAGTGAGAATCAAAGTTGGAGAATATGTTATTTTGTACAATTCTCGTTTTAGATTTTTTGCAGGAAAACTTCTCTCCAAATGGGAAGGACCCTATGTTATCAAAGAGGTTTATCGCTCTGGAGCAATTAAGATTAATAATGTTGAAGTTACTAACCCAAAGGTGGTTAATGGACAAATAATTAAACACTATATCTCAGGTACATCCTATTAATGTTGAAAGCAATGTTATCCAAACCATGACACCGGAGAAACACATAAGATAAACCTTCCGGAATACTCCAGAATCGTAAAAAATAAGAGGTATGTGATACGGTAAGTAAATGGTCTCCGAAAAATACACAAAAATATTTTTCTTCAGTTTCGGAATATTTAAGAATTTTAGGAAATAAAAAATAAATCGGAACGCAACCAAGGAGGGCGTGGTTCACAAGGGCTCGGTTTCCATCCCTGGCACGCCCTGGTGGAGGGTTCCCACCTCGGGATCCTTCCCGACTCCATGTTCCTTTTGTTTGCTTGGTTTCCAAGAATAAAAATTCTCTATATATACCCCCGACTATTTTGACCACCGCATCATGAGATTTTCCGCTATTCTTGTTTCGTGTTGTTTTCCGGGCAGATCTGAAAATATGTCATCCCAAGATTTTGAGGGAGAAATCTATGTGTCCAATTATTTTGCTGATCCAAAGATCTTTTGCGTCATTTACCCCTACTTGAGGACTTTGGAGGAAGAAGAAGACACCGATGTGGAGGAAATAGAAGACGCTGGACTAGACGGTGGTCCACATGAAGATGAACGCCCACTACCTCAACTTGGAGATATGCACTTGGAGTTCAAGAAGTCAAGCCTTCCTAATGGTAGGAGTATACCCAATACTCCTTTTATCCCTTCTTGTTTTCTGCACGAGAGCAAGCCAGTTCTATGCAAAAGGATATTGAAACTTGAGAAAGAGAATGATGCTTTGAGGGAAGAAAACTTCATCCTCAAGTGTAAATTGGCAAAGAAGAATAATGTCTCATCACCACCACCAAAGGAGACTTGAGTGCACAGGTATGGGCACTTACCTTGGCTTGAGCCAAGCTTGGGGGTGCCCCGGTATCCTATCACCATCACTTTCTACCTTTTGCTTTTTATTTCGATCCTTAGCCTTTTCATGATTAGTTGAATAAAATTTTAGTATGATCTATTTTCGAGTGGTAGTTTCGTGATCTATCTATCTACGTGATCGAGTGAGAGTTATATAAAATAATTTCATGATCCATATATGCCCCTTTTACTTTCTTGTTGCAATCATGATAAAATAAAATAATTGAAAAAGATCGTATGCTAATCTTATGGTGAGTAATGACATCAAAATAAAGAAAGTATAAGTGGTAAAGTTTATTGGAGGTTGGCAAACATAGAATTAGTCAATGATGCAACTCATGAAAGAATTAATTAGGGAATAGAAAATTCACATGAAAATATACTATCATGGACATCTTTTATGATTGTGATCCCCCATTAAATATTATATGCCAAAATTGTTGACGTTGTACAAGGAAGACAATGTAATGATTTATGCTTGTTCATATTCACATTGAAGTTATATTGTCATAGATCCTTCAACATCAGGTGCTTGCCCAATATATTTTCTATCCAAAAACTCCGTACTAAGCAGAGATACTACTTGCGCATCCAATAACCCAAAACCCAAACTCATGTTTGAGAGTCCACCATACCTACCTATGGATTGAATAAGATCCTTCAAGTGAGTTTTCATCGGTGCATCAAGGCAATAAAAATTGCTCCTAAAAGTGTTGGATCAATTAGCATAAGAGAAAATTGAGCGTTGCACGAACTTGTGATAGCAAAGTAATAAAAGCGATGAACTGCATAATAAAGATTGCTATCACAAGAGGCAATGCAACGTGACGTTCTTTTGCGCTAAGGTATTTGGCATACAAACTAAAAAGCGCATGACAACCTTTGCTTCCCTCTGCGAAGGGCCTATATTTTACTTTTAACTATTTACTTTTATGCAAGAGTCAAAGTATTCTTATATATTCCTTTTTATTTTACTCTTTTGCAAGCATCATGTGGTGAGGAAAGATCTAGGCACATATGTACAGTTGGATATTGTCGTGGGGACTAAACACCTATGGGATCGGAGGGACCCCTTTAGGTTCAGCGAGGGAGAAGGCTCGCACAAAGAGCCGGTCTGATGAACAACACGCGGGGATCTTTACCCAGGTTTGGGCCGCACGGATGCGTAAAACCCTACTCCTGCTTGGTTGTATTGAGAGTGTTCTTAGGGTTCTTGCTACAGGGGCGCTATGAGAAGCTGCCACGCGTGTGAGCTAGAAGGTCCAAAGATTCGAAGGACCAAAAGTCCTCTATTGTATCTCCTTGGGCCTCCTTTTATACTCTGAAGGGGATCCCAACAGTGGCATACAGTGCATACACGGGGTGTACAGAGCTACAGTGCTATCATACCTAACACTGACGGAGTAGGACAAGCGCATTTAATGCACCGTCAGGCATCTCTATCCGCTTGTGGGACGGGATGGGAGCTCGTCCCATCGGCACCGCTTAGCCCCCTCCAATGTCGACGCCACGATACGCGTCCAGGCGGATTGACACCTAGCCTGTGCGCTGGCGGGGCCTTGCCGGGCCTTCGCCTTGCCGAGTCTTGCCGAGGCTCTGTCTTTTCTTGAGGGTCTGATGGTCATCCCGGCAAGGATTTGCTAGGGGTCTCAATTCTTCTTCGCTAGTACCTGGAAAGTCCCTGCTGGGCCTCGTCACCAGGGTGGCTACCACTGCCTGTGCACAAGTAAAGGGGCACTAGGAAGCCCAAAACTAGTGCACCGACAGGAGCCCTCGGGCCTGGGCCACACACGTTGCGAGGCGTTGTTGGGCTAGGCCCAAATAGTGCACGGGCGTGCGTGGCAGGGCCTTGCAGTCATGATCATTGCGCTCGCTGCGCTTCCCCATAGCGTCCATTGAATGCGGGACGTGGGATACATGCGTGGCGCAGCCGTTACAGCAGCGCGTCCGTGAAGCATTTCTATGTTATATTATTTTAGTAAAGAGACTGCCTCGCGCCTTCCCCATAAAGAGGAAATTGCAGAGGCGTTGCTCATTTACCGCTCGTCTTTCCCAATCTGAGAATCACCATTGTCTTCTTCCTCGAGCCCGAAATAGAGCCCCTTCCACCCATCCATGCCCCTGCTCCCTCTTCGTCCTCAGTCCCCGCCCTTGTTGCCACCGTGCCGCCCAAATCTAGCAAGGGCAAGGAAGCAGAGGCCGTCTCGGAGAACAAGATGGTGAGGATGCAGAAGGAGTACGTCGTCTTTCCGCTGGGGCTTGGCATGGACGTCTTGAAGAAGCAATACCGGTGGATGTGGGCGACCAAGACGACGATGCATCCCGCCACCTGCGTGAGTCTAGGCCCTTCTGAGGATGGCCTAGGCAAATACCCTTTCTTTGCCGACTACTTTTACTGCACGCTCTGTCCCCCTTTTTCGGACTTCTTCAACAACCTCATGTTCACCTACCGCTTCCAACTCTTGGATTTCACGCCGAATGTCCTAATGTCCATGGAAATTTTCGCCCATCTTCGCGAAAACTTTGTCGGAGTAGTCCCTAGCACCGCTCTTTTTTGCCACTACTATAGCCACACACACACACACACACACATCTAACAAGGCGGGGCCCTGTCGAGACCCCGATCCTAAGTCATATGATTCTAGACTCTAAAACATCACATCACTTTGCGGCCTCACGCACGGTAAACTCCACGGCTGCAGCCTTACCTTAGCCGGGACTATTTGCATCTTTTGGCTCACGTATGTGAACATGTCGCTGGCAACCAAACGACAGAGAACCCTGGCCGACATAACTAGTCATAGAACCCAAGTGGCACATCCATATGGGAACAGGCATACGTAACCCAGCAATGCAGGTGTCAGCCTCAAGCATGTGTAGACGAGTCATAGCAAGCTACAAGGACTCCATTACGCCGTGGGACATGAATGTCACCACTGTACGTAGATGAGTCGTAGAAGGCTACAGGGACTCCATTACACTGCGAGACATTTCCCCAAAGGGACAGACACAGCAGCAAAGAAGGATACATGTCGGTCAATCAATGTGTCCGGAGCAGTAGCAAGCTACCAAGGCTCGACGGAAGCACAAAGAGGCAGTTTCCCTTAAAGAGTACTACTAAAGGCACATGACTAGGTGTCGGATCCCATACACACCGTTGCATGTCACACGTACGCATGACATGCCCGATATGCATAGATACAACTATGGCATCACAACATAACCATACATCAGCACAACTTTTGTTTAAGAGGCTCAGAAGAGCCTTGCATAATATGTTCTTACAGGTAGGGGTCACATGACCCCACACTCAAGTCATACAAGCAAGCTCATACAAACAAAGTGGAAGCATAAAGTTGTCTGAGTATAGACAGTTGAAAGGGTAAAAAGTCACATAGCATGTCTATCTACAGCCCGCCACAGGGCATAAGGACGTAGCTGGGACACTAGCTATTCAGCGTCGTCGACATCTAGATAGAACCCACCTGATGGATCATGAGTCTCATTTGTAACATTTATTAAGCAAACATGAGTACAAACGTACTCAGCAAGTCTTTAAAGCAGACCTAGACTATTCATGCTCAAGCATCAACAAGGGGAGTGGTGGAGTTTATGCAGCAATGCCAGCTTTGACTCATGGCTAACCTATACTACACCATTTTAACTCTTTGTTTAGATTTTAGATATCGCACACTAGTCCACTAACTCCACATCAATACACCACCATGGATTCACTTCCGCCTCCTACGAGAGTGCCATCCACGGTACTCACACTTGTCTTGATATTTGAATGAGTATCCATTAAATTATCTATGAACAACATAAGTTTTCTAGGTTGTCCATATCCGAGGACGCGGCTATTCAAATAGTTTCATACCCTGCAGGGGTCTACTTCTTCACGCACGCTCTCACAACTTATCATTGTGTGCTCATAAAACCATGCACCTCGGTAACCTTCAAGCGGAAGCCCAGCAAGGGAGTCGGCCACGACCGTCAATCACACAAGACCTCTAGTCCAGGCTATCGCCTATTTGAGACTTAACCCGCACGGAAGTTCGGCCGAAGTTTCTGCTACGGCCCCAAATGATGTGCGCAGGGTTCCCCAGCCCACCATTCAGGTGACCCTTGGTACACCGTGCCACTGCCTACTGCATCGTAACCCACCCCTAGGGTCAACGCTACGCGCGGCCTCCAACATGCTATAAACACCAGAAACTACTTGCAACTCCTGGACCAAGGACTAAGCGATTGATAAGTCGAGCGGGGTCATATTTCAGGGCCCAGCATGTGGTAATAACTAGCCTTGGATCACAAACACGGAACTCAGTTCCTAAGAACGGTCCCAATGAGACAACCCGCTATGTAATCCTACATAGCCTCTCATCGCTGCGTTTTCCAAATCAGGTTCATCATAAGCTTATCACATCAGAACAGTATTGTTTCACTCCGGTTCATCATCCAAATGAATCAGACCTGACACAACTCTAAGCATAGCAAGCAAGGTAAGCAAAGCACAGCATGGCACAAGCATCTACCAGGTATGATAGGTTGCAAGGTTTAGCTATTCATAGTGACAATGACAGGTCATGCAAAGGAATGGGTTCATCTACCGTGTATGACAGACAAGTGAACGTTTGTCCTAATGCAATGAACAAGAACAGGAGCGAGAGATTGGGATGTTATCGGAATGATCAAGGGGGTTGCTTGCCTTGCTGGGATGCGGGAAGGTTTTCTCCTTCGTTGGAATACTCGGAGGAATCCTCAGAAGTAGGGCCTACCACAATGCAGATAAATAGCAATCAATAGAGGGCAAGTGCAACAATATGATTCATGATCATGACATGGCAGCATGTATGGACGAGCTAATGCAGCTACTGTCCAAGTGAAATGAAGTGATTTGAATATAGGTTCAAAATCATTCTCCATTTCATATTTCATATGTTGAACTATTAGTAAATGTCAATGTTCATCTACATAGGTTGCTTTAAGATGCATGATAACAGCACCATTGGATTCGTTGGATTTTTTGATAAATTTTCATATATAAATTATTTCAATCTGAGTTATAGATTAATTTCTATGAATTTTCTAAGTTTTAAATAGTTTTTGGAATTAATTTAATTCAGGAAATTCTTTATTGCATCAGCATGGCATCATCATGACAACAGCTGGTCAACAGACCGCTGAAAGGTCAAACCTAACCAGTGGTGTCCACTGGTCAGTTACGCAGCTACTAACAGAGTTAATTAATTCACTAATTACTAATTAGATTTGGTAGGGCCCACTAGTCAGTGGATCATTAACTTAATTAAATTAATTAATTAAATATGTAAACTAATCCTAATTAGCAGAGCTTGGCCCCACTTGCCAGTGACCCAGGGGTCAAAGCCCCGTGGTCACCTCCGGCCAGACCCACTGGCGTTGAGCCGCTGGTGGCTCTAGAGACGGCGGAGGGGTCAGGTTTCCTCTGACGACGACCAAATGGGCGGCGGAGGGCACTGATCGACTCTGCGTGCTCGCGCGCATCGAGCCAAACACCTCCCAGGGGCTTGGATGGCCAGAATCGGCACCGGCGTTGAGCACGACGGCTGCCGGAGCTCGGGCGAGCACGGGCTCGTCGAGCCGGAGCTCGAATGACCCAACTAAGGGCTCCTAAAGCTACCTAGGTTCCTCCTGAGCACGACTACGTGCTCAGGTGCGAGCTTGGGCCGCCGCAGCGACGGCCACATCCTCGCCGGTGGCGAGGAGCTCTCGGACCCGAGGGGATCCGGCGCTAGAACGCGCTATCGAAGGGGGTAAGAGGGGGAGAAGGAGCAAGAGCTCACAGCGAATGCAGCAGCGATGGGAGCGGGCTCGGGGAGGCCTTGCTTGCAACGAATGGACGGCGGCGGTCTCCGATGACCAAGGAGGAAGAAGGCATCGAGGTCGATGTTGGGGGCCTCCGGGCTCGATTGTTTTGGCGAAGAGGTTCAGCACGTCGCGGTGGAGCTATAGGGGGCTCAAGGGCGAGAGGGAGCAGCTGGAGCGGCAGCTATGGCGGCGAGAAGGCGGCGGCCATGGGGGGCAGAGGTGAGGGAACAGGCAGGGGCGAATGGTGGGTGAGAGAGCGATGGGGACGGCAGCGACGTCCTCATCCTCTCGCCAACGCAGCGGGGGATGCAGGCACGCAGGGAGCTGCGTGGAAGCTCCGGCGTGCGTGCACGGTAGGCACACGCTCGTCCTCCTGGCCGCCAGGAGGACTACGACGGTGCTGGGCCAGCTGGGCCGGCCCAGGTGGCTTCCTCCTTTCCTTTTTTTTAGAATTCCAGTTTATGTTTTATTTTTCTGACATTTGTTTTATTTATTTTTTGGCACAAATGCTAGGCATAAAATATCCCAAATATTTTATAGAACTTAGTTTGAATATTTGAAACTTCTATAAAAAGTTTCAAAATATTTTGAAAACTGAAATATTTATAATGCTTTATTTGGCATTTTCAGCAGCTTTAATATTTATTTTTGAAATGCTATAAATATTCAAATATTTAGAATGACCCCTGGTATATTCGTGTCCACATTTATCAGACATAGGGGACATTTTAGATGGGCATTTTGGATTTGTTGGTTTTTTCACAATCATTAAATTGGTTTGATTCAAATGAAGTGTTTGGGGTTTCTGTTAATCCCCATTTCAACTTGATGCAAAAAGTGAAACATGATGCACACACATGCTGTCCTAAGATGGCTAGCTAGGGATGTGACAACTCACCCCCACTCGAAAGAATCTCGTCCCGAGATTTGGAAGTCGTCGGGAAGAGCGTGGGGTACTCTAGTCGAAGACGATCCTCTATTTCCCATGTGGCCTCCTTCTCAGAATGGTATGACCACTGAACCTTGAGAAACTTGATGTTTTGACATCGAGTGGTATGCTCAGCTTGATCAAGAATATGAACAGGGTATTCTTGATATGTAAGGTTATCTTGGAGATCAAGCTCTTCGTGGTCTACTTCATGGATAGGGTCCGAGAAGCAACGTCTGAGTTGCGAGACGTGGAAGACATCATGAACCTTGGAAAGATGCGGCGGAAGTTCCAATTGGTAGGCAACCTCTCCTCATTTAGCAATAATGTGAAAAGGTCCAATGTAACGAGGAGCCAACTTGCCCTTGATACCGAATCGGTGGGTACCCTTCAGAGGTGTAACCCAAAGGTAAGCCTTCTCGTCAACTTCATAGGTCACAGCCTTATGATGGCGATCATATTGGCTCTTTTGACGAGATTGGGCTATTTTCAACTTTTCACGAATAATGCAAACTTGCTCCGTTGCATCCTGGATCATATCCGGGCCAAAGAGTTGCCTCTCTCCGATTTCTGACCAGTTAAGAGGTGTTCGACACCGTCGTCCATAAAGAACTTCAAAAGGGGCTTTGCCCAAGCTTGATTGATAACTATTGTTATAAGAAAATTTGGCAAATGGAAGACATTTCTCCCAATTCATACCGAAGGATATAACACAAGCTCGGATCATGTCTTCGAGGATTTGACTGACTCACTCAACTTGACCACTTGATTGCGGGTGGAAAGCAGTGCTAAAGGATAGATGAGTCCCCATAGTGGTTTGGAAACTTTCCAAAAATCGGGAAGTAAAGATACTTCCGCGGTCTGAGTTAATCTCCAATGCAACACCATGCAGAGAAACTATTCGAAAAACATATAACTCCGCTAACTGGCTAGCGGTTATACTCTCCCGAATAGGAAGAAAATGAGCCACTTTGGAAAGATAGTCTATGACCACAAAGATAGCATTATTCCTTCTCTTAGTCCTGGGAAATCCAGTAATGAATCCATACCGACCTTATCCCATTTCCATTCAGGAATAGCTAAAGGTTGAAGGGTGCCAGCAGGCCTTTGATGTTCTGCCTTAACGCGCCGACAAAATTCGCAGTTAGCAACAAACTGAGCAATTTCTCTCTTCATCCTAGTCCACCAGAACCTCTGGCGTAGGTCCTGATACATCTTGGTACTACCTGTAAGAATTGTGAGAGGAGAATCATGAGCCTCCTTAAGGATCAGCTACCGAAGATGTTGGTTCTTGGGAACCACCAAACGGTTCTAAAAGAACACCACACCTTGATCATCGATAGAGAAATCCTTAGCGATATCGCTAACGAGGTTCTCTTTGATCCGGGAAATACCCTTATCACGCTTTTGGCTAGCTATAATTTGATCCTTAAGAGTACGTTTTGCCACCAGGTTGGAAAGGAATCCTTGAGGAAAAATGTGGAGGTTCAACATTCAAAATTCCTCATAGAGAAGTGGTTGACCTGGTTGTAACATCAGGTAGTTAGAATAAGACTTATGACTTAGTGCATCAGCCATGACATTGGCTTTCCCCGGGGTGTAAGTTATCCCTAAGTCATAATCTGTAATCAACTCAACCCACCGTCTTTGCCTGAGATTCAAACCCGGTTGGGTGAAAATATATTTCAGACTTTGGTGATCAGTGTAAATTTCACAACGATTACCCAGAAGGTAATGTCGCCATGTTTTCAATGCATGGACCACAGCTGCAAGCTCAAGATCATGTGTTGGATAATTATCCTCATGTGGACGCAACTGTCGGGATGCGTATGCAATCACATGACGATCTTGCATGAGAATGCAACCTAATCCTTGTCGCGAGGCGTCGCAATAGATAACAAAGTCCTTAGAGAAGTCTGGTGGCACCAGAACGGGAGCAGCGGTCAGACGTCTTTTCAACTCCTGAAAACTATGCTCTCATTGTGGAGTCCACTCGGACTTTTTATCTTTCTTGAGGAGTTCAGTCAGAGGTTTCGCAACCTTGGAGAAATTCTCGACAAAGTGGCGACAATAGCTCGCTAAGCCAAGGAAACTCCGAACTTGCTTAACCGATTCAGGTTGAGTCCAATCAAGGATGGCATGAACTCTCTCAGGATTGACAACAATACCTTTACCAGAGATCACGTGGCCTAGGCAGGTCACTTCTGGCAACCAGAATTCACACTTGGAGAATTTGGCGTACAGATGATGCTCTCGAAGTTTCATCAATACCACCCTTAGATGATCAGCATGTTCCTGTTCGTTCTTCGAGTAGATGAGCATATCGTCGAGGTAAACCATGACAAATTTATCCAAATACTCCATGAAAATCGAATTCATCAAGCGAGAGAAGGTGGCTGGGGCATTGGTTAAACCGAAGGACATGATGGTGTACTCGTATTGGCCATAACGAGTAACAAAAGCAGTTTTTAGAATGTCCCCGTTTCTAATTCTGATTTGATGGTATCCATACCTCAAATCCATTTTGGAAAAGACAGAGGATCCAGCAAGTTCATCATACGAATCGTTGATCACGGGGAGCGGATACTTGTTCTTTATGGTGACCAGATTCACTAGCCGATAATCCACAACCATCCGATCCGATCCATCCTTCTTCTTAACGAAGAGGACGGGGCAAGCCCAAGGAGAAGAACTAGGATGGATGAAACCTTTCTTCAAAGCCTCATCGAATTGTTTCTTAAGTTCGGCTAGTTCTAAGGGTGCCATCTTATAGGGTCTTCTGGCTATTGAGACAGTCCCTGGGATGAGCTCTATCACAAACTCAACATCTCTAACAGGTGGAATTCCTGGCAGTTCTTCTAGAAAGACATCCAGAAAGTCACGGACTACCAGAATATCTTCTAATTCGAGAAGAGGGCTAGCATTGAGAGAATAGAGTTGGCGCTTGGCTGCTCGAGTGGAGACATTAACTATCTCACCCGAGGGATGTGTTAGTTGAACATTCCTAGTATGAGTATCAATTTTAGCATAGTGGGTTTTCATCCAGTCCATGCCTAAGATGATATTGATGTCCGAAGACTTGAGGGCTATCAAAGATGCTAGGAAGACTAGCCTATCCACAAGAATCTCATTGTCAAGGCTCACCCTAGAGTTTTGCCATTTTGAACCAGGAGTCTGAACTACTAAAGGAGTAGGCATATCACAAAAAGACATGTTATGCAATTGTGCATAACTTTCTAAGATGAATGAATGAGATGCTCCAGTATCAAATAGAATAGATGTTGGATGGCTATGACAAGGAGCATACCTAGATAACATCAGGATCCTCAAGGGCTTCTTCAGCAGAAACATAGTTCACTCGACCACGAGTAGGAGCTGGCTTCACATAGATGGCTTTTCCCGGCTTCCCACATCTAGCCGGCTTAGCACTGTTCTAAGGACACTCACGGGAGTAGTGTCCTAGTTCTCCACATTTGTAGCAGACAACGATGGCACGGGGAGCAGCATTGGCAGGAGGACCTCCAAATGTCCTGGCTGGAGGGTTGGGCTGAGCTGGGCGAGTCGCCTGGAAGGATGGCCTCGCGGTGTACCTTGGTGGCAAAGCTGCATTGGGCACCCACACCCGGCGTTTGTTGGATCCCGAGCCAGCTGCTGGGCTGAAGTCATGGGTGTGTTTCTTAGTTGCCTTGTAGTCAGTCTGGCCAGTTTCGGCATTGATAGCCTTATTGACGAGAGCCTAGAAGGTTGTGTGCTCATGTAGGCGCAGATCTTGACGGAGCGCAGGACTAAGTCCCTTGCGGAACCTAGCCTGTTTCTTGGCGTCGGTTGACACTTCCTCCGGAGCATAACAAGCAAGATTGTTGAACTCACGGCTATAGGAATCCACTGTCATTCTGCCCTGGGTGAAAGCATAGAACTCCTCTCTCTTGCGATCCATCAGCCCTTCCGGGATGTGATGGGTACGGAATGCCTCGCTGAAATCTTCCCAAGTTGGTGCGGGGCCTGTGGGACACATAGCTTCATAATTTTCCCACCAAAGATTGGCGGGTCCTTCCAGAAAGTATGCAGCAAAGGTCACCTTGTTGGCCTCGGATACATTGGCATATCGGATTTTGCAGGACATGTTGGTCAGTCAGTCATCCGTATCGAGCGGGTCGACCAAATGATGAAACTTAGGTGGGCACAACTTGACGAAGTCATTGAGGGACACACTATCATTGCGATCATTGCGGGGAGGACGCGCTGTGTTCTGCTCAATACGTTCCAATAGCTTGTTGGTCTCCCTTTATTCCTCTCAGCTTCGAGCATCACTTCTTCCAGGGAGGGCGCCTGCGGCAGGTTCTCTCACCTTGGCTGGCTTCCCTCGCCCTGCTCGAGGGCAGACACGAGGTTATTCCTAGTTGACACCATCCTGGAAAACAAACCCACAACTTAGACAAGGAAGACACAAACTCTAAGGAATGAGATAAGGAATGTACTGGACAACATGGCATGCAGGGGTAAACACCCAATCAACATGGTAATAACAACTGCCATATAAACACCATGATTCATACACACCATGACATAGTTCAGTACAAGCCCAAGCTAGAATACAAACTACAAAGAGATGACACAACTCATCGGAGGCATTACAAGCTCCCTATACATTATCTATCTACACCTCCGGAACTCAGCTCTCAACCTCCGTCATATCCCACAAGACACGCAGGACTGTGGCAATACGACTACTACCATACTAGTACTAACATCCACGTACTCAAGCATTGTCGTAGAATGCCTCATATAGGTTACCCCCATGGCCCGGGAGCTGAACCTGAGGATCTGGAAACACCCTAGCATGTGATCCCTGGAAACCCTAAGGACACAGATGTGGCCTCAGTCCCCTTGTTGGTGGCAACAACCGTCCTCGAAGAGGAGTGATGCCTCCAACATCGGGCCAGTCTACGTGTGCTGGCAGATGAGTCTGCGATGGGTTCAACATCTCCAAATCTCCATAGCCTGTCTGCACGACAGGTGCTAGCTGCGTCAGGGCTGTCCAAAGACATGCACGGGTAGCATATAGCTCCATGCGAAGAGCACGTGCATCACGATCCCTGTTCTCCAACATCTGAGCGGTCACCTGCAGCCTAGGCTCCTCATGAGAATGATCATAGTAGGCTGTGCTACGATAGTTATCCTCTCCTCCCAGAGAAGCAGGAACATAACAGAACTATGTGTTCTGAAGTAGACCATGGTGAAACCTCATAATAGTCAGCATGGTGTAGGCGGCCTCCTGAACTGCCATGTCTATGGTGATACCTAATCCATAAGAACAATGAAGCGGCTCTGCAGCTCCAGGATATGATGGATATATCTTAATAGTACACAGATACTGGTCTAGTTGAAATCCCGATACTACTCCTCCACTGTGTACTCTGGGTACCAACGGTAACCAGCCTCCATCATAACTCTAACCAACATGGCCGTGTGACCCGATACATCAATGCACCTGGTCAGATGGACCACCTGATGGGAAGGATGAGGGGGCATCTAAAACAAAGAATGATGCAAAGACATTAGAGACTCTATCAGAAATTGGATAGTATAACTGTTGTAATTGCTCAAAAGGATTTTGAGACAACTACAAAAGATTGGAAAGCTTAACCACTCGACTACCTAGACTCAAATCTCTTCTCCAACTCTTTGTCACACCAACAATACTCGAGTACCGAAGTTCACTTGCGAACAAGCTAGCTAATAGCCCATGGTTAGTAACACGTCATCCTAAGAAATAGATGAGAATCCTAGCTCTTAACCCCGTAGAAAAGATGAGAATGACTCAGAATACAATAACTTGGGAAGAGGAGTAAAAAGAGCCTTACGTTCCCTTCCACAATCAATTCCCCTACTTTTCTATAGTGTTTCTAGACTCAACTTCGACAAGTTTGGCTTGGCAGTCCTACAGTTAGTCAGGCTCTGATACCAACGCTATCATGACCCCAATCCTAAGTCATATGATTCAAGACTGTAACACATCACATCACTTTGTGGCCTCACGCACGATAAACTCCATGGCTGCAGCCTTACCTTAGCCAGGACCGTTTGCGTCTTTTGGCTCACGTATGTGAACATGTCGCTGGCAATCAAACGATAGAGTACCCGGGCCGACATAACTAGTCATAGAACCCAAGTGGCACATCCATATGGGAACAGGCATACGTAACCCAGCAATGCAGGTGTCGACCTCAAGCGTGTGTAGACGAGTCATAGCAAGCTACAATGACTCCATTACGCCGTGGGACATAAATGTCATCACTGCACGTAGACGAGTCGTAGCAGGCTATAGGGACTCCATTACACTACGAGACATTTCCCCGAAGGGACAGACACAACAGCAAAGAAGGATACATGCTGGTCAATCAATGTGTCCGGAGCAGTAGCAAGCTACCAAGGCTCGATGGAAGCACAAAGAGACAGTTTCCCGTAAAGAGTACTACTAAAGGCACATGTCTAGGTGTCGGATCCCATACATACCGTTGCACATCACACGTACGCACGACATGCCCGATATGAATATATACAACATGGCATCACAACATAACCATACATCAGCACAACTTTTATTTAAGAGGGTCAGAAGAGCCTTACATAATATGTTCTTATAGATAGGGGTCACATGACCCGACACTCAAGTCATACAAGCAAGTTCATAAAAACCAAGCGGAAGCATAAAGATGTCTGAGTACAGACAATTGAAAGGGTAAAAAGTCACATGGCCTTACTATCTACAGCCCGCCACAAGGCATAAGGTCGTAGCAGGGACACCAGCTATTCAACGTCGTCGACATCTAGATAGAACCCACCTGATGGGTCATGAGTCTCATCTGCAACATTTATTAAGCAAACATGAGTACAAACGTATTTAGCAAGTCTTTAAAGCATACCTAGACTATTCATGCTCAAGTATCAACAAGGGGAGTGGTGGAGTTTATGCAGCAATGTCAGCTTTGACTCATGGCTAACCTATACTACACCATTTTAACTCTTTGTTTAGATTTTAGATATCGCACACAAGTCCACTAACTCCACATCAATACACCACCATGGATTCACTTCCGCCTCCTACGAGAGTGCCATCCACGATACTCACACTTGTCTTGATATTTTTATGAGTATCCATTAAATTATTTATGAACAGCATAAGTTTTCCAAGTAGTCCATATCCGAGGACGCAGCTATTCGAATAGTTTCATACCCCGCAGGGGTGTACTTCTTCACACACGCTCTCGCCACTTATCGATGTGTGCTCATACAACCATGCACCTCGGCAACCTTCAAGCGGAAGCCTAGTGAGGGAGTCGGCCACGACCGTCAATCACACAAGACCTCTAGTCTAGGCTATGGCCTATTTGAGGCAGAACCCGCACGGAAGTTCGGCCGAAGTTTCCGCTACGGCCCCAAACGATGTGCATAGGGTTCCCAAGCCCACCATTCGGGTGACCCTTGGTACACCGTGCCACTGCCTACCACGTCGTAACCCACCCCTGGGGTCAGCGCTACACACGGCCTCCAACATGCTATAAACACCAGAAACTACTTGCAACTCCTAGACCAAGGACTAAGCGATTGATAAGTCGAGCGGGGTCATATTTCAGGGCCCAACATGTGGTAGTAACTAGCCTTGGATCACAAACACAGAACTCAGTTCCTACGAACGGTCCCAATGTGACAACCCGCTATGTACTCCTACAGAGCCTCTCATCGCTACCTTTACCAAATCAGGTTCATCATAAGCTTATCACATCAGAACAATATTGTTTCACTCTAGTTCATCACCTTGATGAATCAGACCTGACACAACTCTAAGCATAGCAAGCATAGAAGGCAAGGTAAGCAAAGCACATCATGGCACAAGCATCTACCAGGTATGCTAGGTTGCAAGGTTTAGCTATTTACTGTGACAATGACATGTCATGCAAAGGAATGGGTTCATCTACTGTGTATGACAGACAAGTGAACGTTTGTCCTAATGCAATGAACAAGAACAGGAGCGAGAGAATGGGATGTTATCGGAATGATCAAGGGGGTTGCTTGCCTTGCTGGGACGCGCGAAGGTTTTCTCCTTCGTTGGAATACTCGGAGGTATCCTTAGAAGTAAGGCCTACCGCAATGCAGATAAATAGCAATCAATAGACGGCAAGTGCAATAATATGATGCATGATCATGACATGGCAGCATGTATGGATGAGCTAATGTAGCTACTGTCCAAGTGAAATGAAGTGATTTGAATATAGGTTCAAAATCATTCTCCATTTCATATTTCATATGCGAACCTATTAGTAAATGTCAATGTTCATCTACATAGGTTGCTTTAAAATGCATGATAAATGCACCATTGGATTCATTGGATTTTTCTGATAAATTTTCATATATAAATTATTTCAATCTGAGTTATAGACTAATTTCTATGAATTTTCTCAGTTTTAAATAGTTTCTGGAATTAATTTAATTCAGGAAATTCTTTATTGCATCAACATGACATCATCATGACGTCAGCTGGTCAACAGACTGTTGACAGGTCAAACCTGACCAGTGGGGTCCACTAGTCAGTGACCCAGCTACTAACAGAGTTAATTAATTCACTAATTACTAATTAGATTAGGTAGGGGCCACTGGTTAGTGGGTCATTAACTTAATTAAATTAATTAAATAAATATTTAAACTAATCCTAATTAGCAGAGCTCGGCCCCACTTGCCAGTGACCCAATGGTCAAACCCTCATGGTCAACTCCGGCCAGACCCACCAGTGTTGAGCCGCCGGTGGCTCTAGAGACGGTGGAGGGTTTGGGATTCCTCCTCCGGTGACCAAATGGGCGGCAGAGGGCACCGATCGGCTCCGCGTGCTCGCGCGCGTCGAGCCCTACACCTCCCACGGGCTGGGATGGTCGGAATCAGCGTTGGCGATGAGCATGGCGGCTGCCGGAGCTCTAGCGAGCATGGGCTCGTCGAGCCGGAGCTCCAATGACCCAACTAAGGGCTCCTAAAGCTACCTAGGTTCCTCCTGAGCACGACTACATGCTTAGGTGCGAGCTTGGGCCGCCGCAGCAATGGCCACGTCCTCGCCGGCGGCGAGGAGCTCTTGGACCCGAGGGGATCTGGCGCTAGAACGCGCTATCAAAGGGCAAAAGAGGGGGAGAAGGAGCAGGAGCTCATAGCGGATGCAACGGCGATGAGAGCAGGCTCGGGAGGCCTTGCTTGCAACGAAAGGACGGCAGCGGTCTCTGGTAACCGAGGAGGAAGAAGGCGTTGAGGTCGATGCTGGGGGCCTTCGGGCTCGATTCTTTCGGCGGAGAGGTTCAGCACATCGCGGTGGAGCTACAGGGGGCTCAGGGGTGAGAGGGAGCGGCTGGAGCCGCGGCTACGATGACGAGAAGGCGGCGGCCATTGCGGGAAAAGGAGTGGGAAGAGGCAGGGCGAATGGCGGGAGAGAGAGCGATGAGGACGGCGGCGGTGTCCCCATCCTCTCGCCAGCGTGGCGGGGGATGTAGGCACATAGGGAGCTGCATGGCAGCTCCGGCGTGCACGCACGGCGGGCACACGCTCGTCCTCCTGGACGCCAGGAGGACGAAGACGGTGCTG
Source organism: Hordeum marinum (assembly GCA_022496015.1). Lineage (NCBI taxonomy): Eukaryota > Viridiplantae > Streptophyta > Magnoliopsida > Poales > Poaceae > Hordeum > Hordeum marinum. Next base: position 172,499,288 of record CM039675.1, read on the forward strand.
GGCCAGCTAGGCCGGCCCAGGTGGTTTGCTCCTTTCCTCTTCTAGAATTCCAGTTTCTGTTTTATTTTTCTGACATTTGTTTTATTTATTTTTAGGCACAAATGCTAGGCATGATATATCCCAAATATTTTATAGAACTTAGTTTGAATATTTCAAACTTCTATAAAAAGTTTCAGAATATTTTGAAAACTGGAATATTTATAATGCTTTATTTGGCATTTTCGGCAGCTTTAATATTTATTTTTGAAATGCTATAAATATTCAAATATTTAGAATGACCCCTGGTATATTCATGTCCACATTTATTAGACATAGGGGACATTTTAGATGGGTATTTTGGATTTGTTGGGTTTTTTCACAATCATTAAGTTGGTTTGATTCAAATGAAGTGTTTGGGGTTTCAGTTAATCCCCATTTCAACTAGATGCAAAAAGTGAAACATGATGCACACACATGCTATCCTAAGAAGGCTAGCTAGGGATGTGAGAGGCCCTTTCTGGTGCCTTCACTTGGATTCTACGGCCAGGAACCAAGGAGGTCTACCTAGATGGGGCCTACTGTGAGAGGTGGGACGAGTGGCGGGGTAAATGGTGCTGGATTCGGGAGGAGAAAGTCCTGCCCTTCGGCCTGTCGTAGCAAGCTAAAATGGTGCGCAGTAAGGACTGGAGTGTCGTAGACCCTGAGGATGAGAAGCTTACATTCGTGACCACCAGGATCCACCACCTCAGGGACGCCGGCCTTACTATAGAGATGGTAGGTGCCAATTTCCATCGCCAGTGCATTGCTCCCTTGCAGAATAAGGAGAGGCAAGCTTGGGATTTTCGGAACATGGCGGACATCATGATACTGCGCCCTGGGCTGAACCACAACCTGACCATTATGCAGCACGGTGCCCTCTACCAGAAGCTGTTCAGGGGTGCTGCGGTACCTGAGCTGTCGGCAGGCATAGTCCCCTTGTGCAACAATTCCGCCTTAGGTAGAATCATTGCCATGATGCCAGTGTTCGATGCCCATAGCCTCGATGCATCTTGGATCGAGCCGCCTGCCGAGCAGGTGCAATAATTCTTTCCTAACTTGGTGGAAAGAGCCATCCGTGGGGAAGAGGGCCTCGTCCGTGACACCTCTGAGGAGGAGTTGGCGTACATCGCCAGCAGAGCGGAGGAAGCAGATCTCGCTGTGGAGGCAGGCATCGCCGGCTTCTTGGAAGATGAAGCCGGTAGAGGGAAACACTGCCCAGTGAAGATCTTGACGGGTAGGGCGGGACCTCTGAGGAGCAAGGCAGCACATCCACCGAGGGCTACCCCGCCGAAGACGTTGCTGAGGAGGAGCTGCTCGAGGAGGCTCTCTCTCTTGTGCACAGGAAAAGGCACGTCCTTCAGAGTGCCGCCTCTAGGCTCCCTGTCCTTCACGCTCCGTAAAGTAGCACAACCCCTGGAAAGGGGGTGACCGGCAAGGCCACGCGGCGGCATGAAACCCATCAGCAACCCGCGCCCGTCGCGGCCAAGCAATCCAGGAGCACCCCGCCACCTCCTCCCACAGGCACCATGGCAGAGGTCGCCTTCGACCTTTCTGCCCTTAGCTCGGGAGAAGAAGATGAGGAGTAAGGATCCTGCCGTATCTTTCACTTTTTCCAATTTCTGGTTTTTACTTTACTCATTCAGTTCGCCTTAGTTTCCCTTCACAGGGATGTGGAAACACTGGTGCAACGGGTAGCGAAGAGGGCGAGGACCTCGACGGTCGAGGAGTCATCGACAAGCACCTCAGGTGCACAAAGGATGACCATCGTCAACCCGGGGGCTAGCCCACGGCACAGCCCTCGCTCAGTCCTCGGTGGAGCCCCCAGTGTGAGCCCATTACTCACTTCCTGCTGGCAAGTGCTGGGGTGTGCCTTTACTGCTGACATCAACGGACGTGTAGGACGAGGACGACAGCAAGGAGAACCATCAGCGACCATTCCGGACATGCCGCCCCCATCATCTACGCCGCCTAGATATGGATCCCCGGCAAGGACCTCCTCTAGCGCGCTTTACCATGATGAGGGGGAGCCAACAAGCACAGGCACCGGCAGGTCTTCACCGACAACCGTCGTTGGTGCAGATATTCTTTATTGTGTTCATCTTTTTTTGTCTTCTTGAACTTCCACCTTAGCTTCGTATGGTTTGATTTCTTGGCCTCCAGACATTCCCTCGATGGAGGGCATGGACGTCGACACCGTCATCGACGAGACTGCGAGGGACGCTGCCGCTGAGGCTGACAAGATCACCGCCGAAGAGGCCATCAAAAGCGCCACTGCTGAGGCTGCCAAGAACGTTGCTGCTGAGGCTGCTAGCACTGAGACCGCCAAGGTTTCGTAGAAAGAGGAGGCCGCCAAGAATTCTGCCGAGAAGACCGATGAGGAGGCCAGTGGTCGCATTGACGGCATTCCTTCTGCAGGAGCGCCAGGCCCTACACCGACCAATGAGCCCCCAGCTGCTGAAGAGGCGGCTGTCGAGGACCAGTCGCCTCCGTCCGAAGCCTCTTTATCGAGCAGATACTTCAAGGTCAACAACAACTTGTTTGTCAGCATCCCCGGCATGGCAAGCACTAGGGTGCCACCCGAAGGGGGGTTCTTGTTGAGGAGGCCATCACTGCTGTCGGGCTCGACATCGTTGATGAGCCAAGCGCCAGCAACAAAACCCAAGAAGAGCAGCTCCTTCAGACCATGAGCGACAACTTCTGAAAGCTTCAAGCGCTTCACCGCACCCGGAAGGAGAAACTGGACTCCAGGGCTGCGGTTATGGAAGCGGCCGAGGCCAATTTCCAGGAGCACGTCGAAGAAACTTGGGCTTGGTTTGCCCAAGCTTCCCAGGACCTGAAGACTGGCCAGACGCAGTTGAGCCAAGGCTGGAACCAACTCTTCATGCAGCAGTCCGATGCTGAGCAGGCACAGGAAGAGGCCAAACAATGGGCTACCGCAAAGGATGCCTGCTTGACGGAGCATCGTGTCTTACTCGATGCCCATGAGGAGGACCTTGCTGCTCACGAGAAGGCGCTTGCCAACAAACTCCATAGTAAGGAGGTGGAGCTCGAGGATCTCGTCGCGCGGAGGACCCAGGAGCTGGAGCGCGAGCACAAGGAGATGCTCGAGGCACTAACTGTAGACCATGCCGACAAGCTGAAGGAGGCCATCGATACTGCTAAAGCTGCCGAGGCTGCCAAGAACTTGCAAGAGGAGAGGGCGAAGAAGCTGGAGGCTATCCTTGAGGATCTCGACAAGGAGGTCTCGTCACTCAAGACTGAAAGGGACAAGGCCCTCGCCAGTCTGATGGAGATGCAGGTCGCCGTTTCTGACAACAACAAGCAACTTTCTTTAGCCAACGAGTCCATCAATGACCTGAACCTAAAGATGGCCATGCTGACCGAGACCCTCGAGACCGCCAGGACCTGAGAAAAGGCTTTGGTCAAGGAGCTCCACGATGAGAAGGAACTGGGCGAGAGCACTGCTATCGCCCACAACGACTATGTACATGGGGTGGAAATTTGGACCGAGAAGCTCATCGTCGTCGCGGAGAAGCTCGCCGAACAATTCTCCGCAATGGGCCTGGAGAGCCCCATGTACTCTCCCGACGACAGGATGTCCACGAGCACCAACGTGACCATGTTCTTTGATAGCCTGCTTGGAGCCCTTAAGCAGCTTCACTCTGACCGGGCATCCCACCTGACCAGCGAATCGCGCAAGCTCTGCCAGGTCATTCCCCGCAAGGTGCTTGTCAAGGTGGTGTACAGGAATCTCGGCCTCAACCTCACCAATGTCCTCGACTGCTTGCCGAAGGGTGTAGACATCAAGGCGCTTAAGGAACTCATCGCACCCACCGTCGAGAGGGTAAGTCAAGTCAAGCGGGTTAAAGGCGATCGCCGGGATTAGCTGCCTTACTCCTCGCCACCGCACATGCCAAGAACAATTTATTCTATGTTAGAATCTTGGCAGTACCGACGTAATACTACCTGTTATGCTTTGAACAATCATTATGTCATATTCCTTGTTTGATTTCTCTCTTTACGCATTCACCCTATGCTTGATTGGAAACTTGCCATCGCGCACACCTCTGCCGCGAGCACTAGGTGTGGGGCTTTAGCGGCCTACTACCAAAATTGCCGCCGGTAAGAGACCCTGGTGCTTCCATTGCAGCCACCTAGACTGTTGAGCAGACTCGAAAAAGAATAGGGACACAACCAATCGCAACAAGGTTCCTCCGCGTGCAGGTTTTCCATACAAAAGTCAAAATTGCCCAAGGAAAATAACTTCACGGCAAGAATTCACTTGGGGTTTTGCAACTTATCTTCTTGTTGTCGTGCTCCTTTCGGCAAGTTCTCTTTTTTTTGGGACATCGCTCATAGGTATGCATACCATACCACCATCTCCCCCCCCCAGGGGGGAAAGCTGCACACGAGGTGACCTTCTATCCTTTGAGAAAACGAAAGAAGAGAAAATATGGATATGGAACCTTGGCGGCCCGTTAGCCCTTGTCGTGAGCAAGTGTAATGCAATATCTCAGACAAACACGCACATAAGTAAATATGAAAATTGATCAAGATTGCAGAACACTTATCGTTACTGAACTACGCACAGGGCCTGAGCGTGGCTTTGTACCAAGGATTACATGCTTCAGCGGTAAGACTTGTACAAAAGGTGGTTGCCGGGAGGCCCGGCAACCGCGCCTTATGGGTAGAACTTGCCAACATTTTAGATATTCCAGGAGTTGCTCACTGGGATGCCATATTTGGTGTCCAGGCGGACTACTGAAAGCACAATATGCTCCCTTGGTGGTTTTGATAATTCATGAACATACATTGTCTCTTGAACTAACACTTCTATCTAGTATATTTAGGATATTAGTCCATGGAGAGCTGAGTTGGCAAAAGGATTGAGGAGATCGTGGAATTACACCAAGATTCAAGGAAATAGGTTGCCCAAGCTTCAAGCAAGAGGACTCTACATTTTACATTTGTGAGAAATCACTTTGAGTCTATAGGAAAGCCAATACTATTAAAAGGGGGTAAAGTTTTGATGGTGAACAATATGCTCAAATGTGCACAAGTGACAGTCACCAAAACATCCACATACTCTCCCACCAAAGTCTGCCCAAAGCCAAATATGTCAATTCAGTGCAACCAACATTCTTATCCCGGTGCCACCGAGTTCCAAACCCTAGACAGACCCAGCCAAACCCTAACACTTCGGTGCAGCCGGCACTGCACTCGATGCCACCGAGTTGGGTTGCCAACTTCCTGTTATGCAAGTTCTCATTTTTGGTCCGACTGAGAATGGTGAATCGGCATCACCGAGTTTAGTAAATCTGACCGTTGGTCACCTTGTCGATGCAACCGAGATTTATATACTGGTCCATCCGAGATTCAAAAGTTGCCACTTTTTGTCACTTTGGTACCATCGAGATTACACATCGGTGTCACCGAGTCTGACTTATTGTGTGTAACGGTTGGATTTTTGGGGAAGCCTATATATACCCCTTCACCACCACCCACTCAAAATAGAAGCACTCAAAACTATTCCATACCTATCCTACTCAGTTTTCTGAGAGAGAACCACCTACCCTTGTGTTGAGGTCAAGATCTTGCACTTCAACCATATGGATCTTGATTTCTAGCCTCCCCAAGTTGCTTTCCACCAATCCCATCTCTTCTACCAAACTAAACTTGTGAGAGAGAGATTGTGTGTTGATGAGTCTATCATCTTGAAGCACAAGAGCAAGGAGTTCATCGTCATTACCGAGCCTATTACCTTTTGCAGGGTGCTGCCTCCTAGATTGGTTAGGTGTCGCTTGGGAGCCTCCTACTTCATGTTGTGGAGTAAACCAAGAAGTTTGTAAGGTCAAGGAGATCGCCTACTTCGTGAAGATCTACCCATAGTGAGGCTAGTCCTTCGTGGACGGAAGCCACATGTAATAGTCAAGGTTGCTTCTCCGTGGAACCCTCCGTGGGTAGAGCCCTCCGTGGACTCTCGCGACCGTTACCCTCTGTGGGTTGAAGACTCCATGAACGTGGATGTATGATAGCACCAACTATTGGAACAACGGGAAAAATCCTTGTGTCTCCTATTGCGTTTGATCTTCCTATCCCATCTCTTTACTTACATGTGCAGTGTCTTTACTTTCCGCTGCCATATTTGTAGACATGCATGTGTAGGGCTGTTAGACTTGCTAGACTTGCTAAAATAGTTAAAATCTGCCAACCAATTAACTTGGGAAAAGGTTAGGTTTTAAATTTCTACTAGTAGTCTATTCGCCCCCCTCTCTAGACATGCCTCTCACGATCAACTAGTGGTATCAGAGCCTTGATCTCCATTGCTTCGGTTTAATCACCGTGGAGGAAGATGGATGTGTCTAGAGTAGAGAGTTTGAGTTGTAGAGTGTCCATTCTTGATGGAGAGTACTATAGTCAATGGAAGAATGCCATGATTGATCTATTAGGCAGATTCCATTTGACTGAATACATTGAAAAACCCTATGTGCTCCGCATTGATGAATTGAATCCCACACACAAAGAGGAAATTAACATGCTTGGTAACCTAAGAGTTGTCAATCTTATTGTTAGAAGTTTGCCAAGATTCGTGCTTTCTCAAATGAATAACTTTGCATGTGCCTATACCTTATGGACTGATTTGGAGGAATGATATCCAAATCTTTCCTTAGGAAATCTTGATGAAATTCTTCATAAAACTGTTGCTTTTCACAAAATGAAGCCTAGTGATCCAGACTTTGATAAATGCCTATTTGAGCTCCATGATATTATGCGTGCTAAAATAGATGTCACCACTATCAACAACATTATCTTTGAAGCCATTTGCATTCATAAACTTGAACATTGTCATGATCACTATTCTAATGAATCTCTGGTTCTTTATGACGAGGATTTCCCACTTGATGATGACAATGTGGAACATGGATACTATGAAGAAGATGAGTTGTTCGACATCGAGTATGAGAAGATCATGAAGAATCTGACTCTTATGGCAAACTTTAGAGACTACATGTCCGGAGGAAAGAGTGGATTCTTGAAAGTGGATGTACGAATCATATGACTGGTGATAGAGACATGTTCCAAGAGATCACGCCTAATCAAGGTCCTCGAAGGTACGTGACCTTTGGAGACAACTCTAAGGGTAAGGTACTTTGTGTTGGTAAGGTGGCCATATCTCATGATAGCTCTATTCAAAATGGCATCCTTCTTGAATCCCTTGGCTACAATCTTCTTTCCGTATCTAGACTTGCCGACTTCAGTTTCAATGTTTTATTTACGAAATTCGATTGTCGAGTGTTTCGCCAAGATAATCATAAAATGTTCTTTACCAGTTTCCGTAGAGGTGATCTATACGTTGTTGATTTCACTAAAAGATCCAAGCCTAGCACTTGTTTAATTGCAAAATCTTCTAAAGGTTGGCTTTGGCATAGAAGACTTGGACATGTAGGCATGCAAAATCTAGATAAGCTAATCAAAGGTGATCATATACTTGGAGTTTCAGATGTTATGTTTGACAAAGATAGACTTTGTACTGCTTGTCAGGCAGGAAAGCAAGTAGGTGGAAGTCATCCTCTTAAGAATATCATGACTACTAGGAGACCACTCGGGTTACTTCACATGGATCATTTTGGTCCCAATGCTTACAAGAGTCTCGATGGAAATTCCTATGGTCTAGTTATAGTTGATGATTTTTCCAGATTTACGTGGGTATTCTTTCTTGATGACAAGTCGCACGTTCAAAAGCTCTTCAAGAACTTCGCTCACAAAGCGTAAAATCAGTTTGAAGTGAAGATCAAGAAGGTTCGGAGCGATAATGGATCGGAGTTCAAGAACACCCATGTGGATATCTTTCTTGACGAAGAAGGTGTCTCACATGAGTTCTCGGCTACGTACACACCTCAACAAAATGGAGTTGTTGAGAGGAGGAACCGGACGCTCATTGAGATGGCAAGAACGATGCTTGACGAATACAAGACGCCAAGACACTTTTGAGCAGAAGCCGTTGAAACAGCATGTCATGCCGCAAACCGACTTTACTTGCACAAGCTTCTCGAAAAAATGGCATACAAGCTACTCACCAGTAACAAACCCCAAGTCAGATACTTTCGGGTATTTGGCTCAAAGTGCTACATTCTTTATAAGCATCGTCGTACTAAATTTGCTCCTAAATCTCATGAAGTATTCCTACTTGGTTACGGATCGAACTCTCACACTTACCGTGTCTACAACAACTTCACTCGAAAATTTGAAGAGACGGTAGATGTGAAGTGTGATGAATCTAATGGTTCGCAAGTCGAACAATTGCCAAATAATGTAGGTGATAAGGATCCTTCGGAAGCCATACTAAATCTACCCATCGGCAAGATTTGTCCCATGGAGGTGAAGGAGAGTACTTCATCAACTAAAGTGGAAGCCCCTACTTCACGTCAAGGTGAACCTCAACACGACATGGAGGCATCCACAAGTGGTACACGACAAGATGATGAACAAGAAGAAGCTCCACCATCCAACAGTCGGAAGCTGACCCATGTTCGAGGTCAAGAGACCAAGAACCATCCCCTAAACCAAATCTTTGGTGATATACAAACATGGACAATCACTCGCTCTAAAACTCATCTAGCTAACTTTTGTAAACATTATTCTTTGTTCTCTAGCATTGAGCCTTTGAAGGTAGAACAAGCTCTTGAAGACGTGGATTGGGTGAATGCAATGCATGAAGAGCAACACAACTTTGAGAGGAACGAAGTCTGGACACTCGTGGAGAAACCCGGAGATGAGCACAACATCATCGGAACCAAATGGGTATTTCAGAACAAACAAGACGAAGATGGTCAAGTCGTATGCAACAAGGCTCGTCTCGTAGCTCAAGGATATATGCAAGTCAAAGCTATGGACTACGGCGAGACTTATGCCCCCGTTGCTAGACTTGAAGCTATTCGTATTTTTCTTGCTTACGCTAATCACCACGATATCACACTTTACCAAATGGACATAAAAAGTGCCTTTTTAAATGGTGAAATAGAGGAAGAAGTTTATGTTAAGCAACCACCTAGTTTTGTGAATCCTAAGAAACCTAATCATGTTTACAAGCTTCGCAGAGCTCTTTATGGTCTTAAGAAACCCCTCATGCTTGGTATAAATGTTTAACGAAGTTCCTCATTGAAAAAGGTTTTGAAATTGGTAAAATTTATGCAACCTTGTCCACTAAGAGAGTTAATGCAGAATTATTTGTGTGCCAAATCTATATGGATGATATTATCTTTGGTTCCACTAACCCTCAATTTAGTGAAAGATTTGGAAGGTTGATGTCCGAGAAGTATGAGATGTCTATGATGTGTGAGCTGAAATTCTTTCTTGGATTGCAAATCAAGCAATCAATAGAAGGAACTTTCATCTCTCAAACTAACTATACCAAGGACTTGATCAAGAAGTTCAACATGCAGGATTGCAAAGGTATGAAAACTCCTATGCCTACTAGTGGACATGTTGACCTCACCAGGGAGGATGAACCGGTTGATCAAAAGGTTTATATATCTATGATTGGTTCACTGGTATATCTATGTGCATCTCGTCCCGATATTATGCTTAGCGTTTGCATGTGTGCTAGATATCAAGCCGCACCTAAAGAGTGTCATCTTTTGGCTGTGAAACGTATTGTGAGATACTTGATACAAACACCAAACTTTGGCATTTGGTATCCCAATGGATCTTCTTTTAATCTTGTTGGCTATTCCGATTCGGACTATGCCGGTGACAAGGTTGATAGAAAATCCACCTCGGGTACATGTCAATTTTTAGGTAGATCTCTTGTGTCTTGGTCCTCCAAGAAACAAAACTAGATATCTCTATCTACTGCCGAAGCTGAGTACATTGCTGCTGGATCTTGTTGTGCGCAATTACTATGGATGACACAAACGCTTAAGGATTATGGTATTCATGTTAAAAATGTTCCATTACTTTGTGACAATTAAAGTGCTATTAAAATTGGACATAATCCTGTGCAACATTCTCGAACCAAGCATATTCAAGTTGAACATCATTTCATTCGTGATCATGTTGCCAAAGGAGATATCAATCTTAAGCATGTTCGTACTAACAAACAATTGGCTAATATCTTCACCAAGCCACTTGATGATCAGACATTTTGTCATTTGAGGAGTGAGTTGAACATCATTGATGCTTCAAATTTGAGCTAGACTCACTCGGTTGCAAGCAAGGGCATGAGCTTTACTATTATCTCCATGTTCCCGTAACTCATTATCATATGCCATGGAATTCTATGCTCCCTTGTATTGTATCTAACCTTTTGTAGGTACTTGGAAGAACTTCATTCAACGAGATTGCCATCAACTCCAATCATAAGCAATCTTGTCATTACCAAGTATCCACAACCCCTCTTGATGATGGAAGGAAGAATACAACAAAAACATATCCTTGACATATACGTGATCTTAGTTGTAAAACATATAAGTGGTATCATGTCAATAGGATATATCCATTGTTCTTCCTTGCATGACTAACCTATGTAGGTGACTAATGTACTAGAACGAGAAGGATTGCTCCAAACTCAAAGATGATCTTCATCAACCTCGAGCATCCTCAGCAACGTCATCCACGTCACTCAAAGGTATGTACCCATATACTTGAAAAGGATTTACTCTAAATCATGGGGTAAAGCAACTCAAGTGATATGAAGACATCGATGAGTATGACCTATGATCAAGTATTCTAGCTTGGCTCCTAAGTTAATATACTCTAATATAAGTGACCTAGGCACAGCCCATCATTTAGTTAAGAATCTTGGGTGGTTTGTTCTCTTATTGTACTATCTCTCAAAACCACTCAAATCTTATCTATTTGATGACCTCTATAAAAAATTTGCATTTTCCGTTTAAAATGGTTTCACTTGTATCTTTGAAAACAGAAAGTTGGTTTACCTTTCGGAGTCACCGATTTAGAGAACTCGGCATGACTGAACTTGCAGATAAGCTACATTACACAATCCAGGTATCACCGATTTATCCATCTCGTAGTCACCGATTTTCTTTGTGTTCAGATGTTTTCTTGATATGGTTTATTTGTTTTCAGTTCTTATGATAATCTTGTTTCTTCCATGATCCCCTCCCTAAATGTATATATATATATATGTCTATATATATATTAAGGGGAAGAAGAACAAACAACTCTTAGGGGGAGAAATTATTTATTCAAGGAACCCTGGCTCCAAGGAGAAGAAAACTCAAATTTGCCAAAGGGAGAGAAGCTACATTCAATGATTCCCATAGACTTTCATTGAACCCTACTTTCAATGACCGTTGATCTCTAGGATCCCTTCCTTGTCAATGATCCCTGTCACTACTCCCAAGAATTTAACCTTTTTGGTATTTTATGCCAAAGGGGGAGAATATCAAAGCTTCATGCTAAAGGGAGAGTCACATGCTTATGCAAAGGGGGAGATATGATTTAGCGGGAGAAGAAAACTTCAAAGTTCACACTTTCATGATCAAGGAGAGGAACAACAATGTAGGTAAAGAAAACTACTTTGGGAAAAAACTCTCAAGTGAACAAAGGATTAATTTTCTCACCCTATCCAATCCCAATATCTACATGCTGAGATTCAGGGGGAGAGGATGTACTACCATATTTATATCCAAGGGGTGAAAAGATATAATAGATTATTACCAAGATGTGGAGCGTACTCTTTGAGTTCTATTGCCTTTTTTTAGTAGAATACTCTTGTGTTTCCTAACATTGTTTTATCAAGTGTGTCTCTACTACTAGAATGCTCAAGAACTCAAGGTAAGTATATGCATCAAATCTTTGGTCAACATGATCTCTTGCTTCTTGCACATATTGTTTGCAAGAGTGAAGTCTTGATCAAGGATATACATTTCATTCACACATATATTGATGCATATAGCCAAGATACACATGACTCCTATATCCCTTTCATTCATATGTGTGGCCATGCATTCCAAAGCAACTATCCTTTAAAGGACTGCACACATTTAAGGGGAGCAAATCTTAGTCATGTGTTTCTCAAAGTCTTCATTTCATTCATGACTATCTTTAATTGAAGTTTTGATTGTATTTTGTAATCAATTACCAAAAAGGGGTAGATTGAAAGCACAATATGCTCACTTGGTGGTTTTGATAATTCATGACAACATACATTGTCTCTTGGACTAACACTTCTATCTAGTATATTTCAGATATTAGTCCATGGAGAGTTGAGTTGGCAAAATGATTGAGGAGAGTCGGGAATTTCCCCGAGATTCAAGGAAAAAGGTTGGCCAAGCTTCAAGAAAGAGGATTCTAAATTTTACATTTTTGATAAATCACATTGAGTCTATAGGAAAGCCAATACTATTAAAAGGGGGTAAAGTTTTGATGGTGAACAATATGCAAAAATGTGCACAAGTGACAGACACCAAAACATCCACATACTCTCCCACCAAAGTCTGTCCTAAGTCAAATATGTCAATTCGGTGCAACTAACATTCTTATCTCGGTGCCACCGAGTTCCAAACCCTAGACAGACCCAGCCAAACCCTAACACTTCGGTGCAGCCGACACTACACTCGATGCCATCGAGTTGGGTTGCCAACTTCCTGTTATGCAAGTTCTCATTTTCTGTCTGACCGAGAATGGTAAATCGGCATCACCAAGTTTGGTAAATCTGACTGTTGTTCACCTTGTCGGGGCAACCGAGGTTTATATATCGGTCCATCCGAAATTCAAAAGTTGCCACTTTTTGTCACTTTGGTACCACGAAGATTTACACATCGGTGTCACCCAGTTTGACTTATTGTGTGTAATGGTTGGATTTTTGGGGAAGCCTATATATGCCCCTTCACCACCACCCAGTCGAAAGAGAAGCACTCAGAACTATTCCATACCTATCCTAATCAGTTTTCTGGGAGAGAACCACCTACCCATGTGTTGAGGTAAAGATCTTCCATTCCAACCATATGGATCTTGATTTCTAGCCTCCCCAAGTTTCTTTCCACCAATCCCATCTCTTCTACCAAGCCAAACCTATGAGAGAGAGATTGTGTGTTGAGGAGTCTATCATCTTGAAGCACAAGAGCAAGGAGTTCATCGTCATTACCGAGCCTATTACCTTTTGGAGGGTGGTGCCTCCTAGATTGGTTGGGTGTCGCTAGGGAGCCTCCTACTTCGTGTTGTGGAGTGAACCAAGAAGTTTATCAGGGCAAGGAGATCGCCTACTTCGTGAAGATCTACCCATAGTGAGGCTAGTCCTTCGTGGACGGAAGCCGCATGGAATTGTCAAGGTTGCTTCTCCATGGAACCCTCCATGGGTAGAGCCCTCCGTGGACTCTCGCGACCGTTACCCTCCGTGGGTTGAAGACTCCATGAACATGGACGTACGATAGCACCACCTATCGGAACCATAGGAAAAATCCTTGTGTCTCCTATTGTATTTGATCTTCCTATCCCATCTCTTTACTTACATGTGCAATGTCTTTACTTTCCGCTGCCATATTTGTAGACATGCATGTGTATGGTTGTTAGACTTGCGAAAATAGTTAAAATCTGCCAACCAATTAACTTGGGAAAAGGTTAGGTTTTAAATTTTTGCTAGTAGACTATTCACCCCCCCCCCCCTCTAGACACGCCTCTCTTGATCCTACAACTACGCTAGGCCTAGTGACTCATACCACCCGATAAGGGCCTTCCCACTTTGGGGACAACTTGTTGGAATTCTTGGCGGACTGAACTCGCCGAAGAACAAGATCGCCTTCCTCAAGACTTCTGGCATAAACCTTGTGGTGATGGTAGTGGTGCAAAGCTTGCTGGTAACGTGCAGCTCTTACAGAAGCCTGAAGACGGTCTTCCTCAAGGAGCCTCACGTCATCTTGACGCAACTGCTCTTGCTCAAGCTAATCATAAGAGAGCACTCGAGGTGACCCATATATGAGTTTCGTGGGGAGAACTGCCTCCGCCCCATAGATGAGGGAGAAGGGTGTCTTGCTGGTAGCTCGATTTGGTATCATTCTGATTGACCAACGTACCACTGGCAGCTCATCCATCCAGTGCCTTCCGCACTTGTGCAACCTGTCAAAAGTTCTCATCTTGAGGCCTCGCAGCACTTCAGCATTAGCCCTTTACGCTTGGCTGTTGCTCCTTGGGTGAGCAACGGTAGCAAAACATATTTTGCTGCCAAGGTCTTGGACGTACTCCATGAAGGTGTGGCTCGTAAACTGTGCGTCGTTGTCAGTGATGATTCTATTTGGAACACCAAAGCGACAATCTAGTCCTTTGAAGAACTTGACGTGTGACTGTGATGTCACCTTCCTCACTTCTTCCACTTCCGACCACTTTGTGAACTTGTCGATTGCCACGTAAAAGTACTCAAAGCCCCCAGCAGCGCGAGGAAAGGGGCCTAGGATGTCAAGCCCCCAGACCGAAAATGGCCAGGAGAGAGGGGTCGTTCGAAGGGCTTGAGCTGGTTGATGTGATTTCTTCTAATGAAACTGGCATGCTTCACACTAATGTCGTTGCATCTTGGAGGGCAGTGGGCCAAAAGAAGCCTTGTCAGAATGCCTTTCTGACAAGTGCTCTTGATCCTATGTGGGAGCCACATATGCCTCCATGTATCACTGCCAACAGCTCCTATCCATCCTCCCGGTAAATACGTTTGAGTTTCACACCGCTCGATCTCTTTCTATACAGGATGTCGTCTACGAATTGGTACATATGAGATCGACGGGCTACTTTCTCTACTTCCTCTTGTTCCTCGAGGAGTTCTCCTATTTCAAGGAATCAGACGATGTGTTCTGCCCATGCTGGAGCCTGGGGCTCGACAACAAGGACTAAAGGCATATCTTCTACCGGCGGAGCGTCTGTCTCAACAGCAAGGGCCTGAGGGCCCACCGGAGGCTGCTGCTCACTGGCAAGCCTGGCAGGAATGTGTGCTTCCACAGAAAGAGCTGGGGGCCCTGCCGGAGCACAGCGCTCACTGACAAGCATGTCGTTGTCCCTGGCAGCCTCTTTGTCGGGGGCTTCCAGGAGCTCTACCAGGAAATACTTGCCAGAACTTAACTTCCTTCTCTTCTCTTGCCCAGTTGATGGTGTGACGGAGGGTTGAGTTAGTTGGAGCACGAAAGTTCCTGGTTCCATAGGCAACTTAAGGGCAGCACACTTTGACAGGCCATCAACAATGCTGTTCTCTACACGTGGAACGAGCTCCATTTGCAGGCCATCAAAACGTTCTTCCAACTTCCTCACTTCATCTACATAAGCTTCCATCAATGGGCTCTGGTAATCTTTGTTCACTTGCCTAATGACAAGTTGAGAATCACCCCTCACAATAAGTTTCTTGATCCCAAGGTTTGCCGCAATCCTGAGACCGGCAAGCAGTCCTTCGTACTCAGCAGTGTTGTCCGATGATCTCTCCCGGGGAAAGTGCATCTGTATCACATATTTGAGGTGCTCTCCGGTGGGTGCGACAAGAAGCACTCCGGCACCGGCACCTTGCAGCGAGAAAGCCCCATCAAAATACATGATCCATTCTTGATCGGTTTCCTTGCCGGGGAGAGTTGACTCTGGAATTTCTTCATCGGGTGTTGGGGTTGTTGGGGAACGTTGCATGGGAAACAAAAAATTTCCTACGCACACGCAGATCTATCCATGGTGATGAGCATCTACGAGAGGGAGGGTGGATCTATGTACCCTTGTAGATCGCTAAGCGGGATGCATTAAGAAATGCGGTTGGTGTAGTCGAACGTCCTTGCGATACAAATCGCCGTGCGTCCCGCGATCCAATCACAATCCGTCCCGCGATCCAATCACGATCCGTCCTGCAAACTTGATCACGATCCGTCCCACGAACTTGATCACTATCCTTCCGATCTAGCGCCGAACGGACGGCACCTCCACGTTCAGCACACGTACAGCTTGATGAAGATCTCCAGAAGGAGCGAAGAGGTATAAGATTTCTCCGGCAGCGTGACGGCGCTCCGGCGATGGTGGTGGAGCTGTTCCGGCAGGGCTTCGCCTAAGTGCTGTAGAAAACCGATCTAGAGGAGAAACTATGCATTGGAGGAACGGGCAACACGTGGCTGAAAATTATGTGCAAAAACCCTAAAACCTCCAGTATATATAAGAGGAAGAGAGGAGGAGGCTCGGCCAAAGGGCCAAGCCTCTAGGAATCGGCCGAAGTAGGTGGGAGAGGTGGAATCCACCTCCAATCCTAGTAGGACTAGGATTCACCCTATTTTTGCCTTTTTCCACTTTTTCTCTTTGGGTTTTTTCTCCCTAGCCGCATGGGCTTTGTGTGGGACTTCCACCAGCCCACTAAGGGCTGGTATTTACTCTCCCACAGCCCATGTGTTGCCTCTTGGGTCGAAATACCCCTCCCGATGGTCTCCCGGTATACTATCGGCACTCCCGGTACATTACCGATTAGCCCGAAAATTTTCCGACGACCAAAATAGGACTTCCTATATATCAATCTTTACCTCCGGACCATTACGGAGCTCCTCGTGACATCCGGGATCTCATACAGGAATCCGAACAACCTTCGGTTACCACAATACATAAATCTATACTACCGAAACGTCACTAAACCTTAAGTGTGCAGACCCTGCGGGTTCAAGAACTATGTAGACATGACCGAGACACCTCTACGGCCAATAACCAACAGCGGGACCTGGATGCCCATATTGGTTCCTATATATTCTACGAAGATCTTTATCGGTCGAACCTCTATGTCAAGGATTCAATTAATCTCGTATGATGTTCCTTTGTTCTTCGGTTGTTACTTGCCCGAGATTCAATCGTCGGTATCTCCATACCTAGTTCAACCTCGTTATCGGCAAGTCTCTTTACTCATTCCGTAGTACAAGATCCCATGACTAAAACTTAGTCACATTGCTTGCAAGGCTCATTGTGATGTTGTATTACCGAGTGGGCCCTGAGATACCTCTCCATCACATGGAGTAACAAATCCCAGTCTTGATCCATGCCAACTCAACAGACACCCTCGGAGATACCTGTAGAGTACCTTTATAGTCACCCAATTACGTTGCGACGTTTGATACACACAAGGCATTCCTCCGATGTCTGTGAGTTGCATGATCTCATGGTCATAGGAACATATACTTGACATGCAGAAAACAGTAGCAATAAACTGACACGATCATATGCTACATTTGTAGTTTGGGTCTTGTCCATCACATCATTCTCCTAATGATGTGATCCCGTTATCAAATGACATCACATGTCAATGGCTAGGAAACCTTGACCATCTTTGATCAACGAGCTAGTTCACTAGAGGCATACTAGGGACAAAGTCTTGTCTATTTACCCACACATGTAATGTGTTTCCAATTAATACAATTATAGCATGGATAATAAACGATTATCATGAACAAGGAATATAATAATAAACACTTTATTTATTGCCTCTAGGGCATATTTCCAACAGTCTCCCACTTGGACTAGAGTCAATAATCTAGCTCACATCACTATGTGATTTACATTGTAATGAATCGAACACCCATGCAGTTCTGGTGTTGATCATGTTTAGCCCTTGGAAGAGGTTTAGTCAACGGGTCTGCAACATTCAGATCTGTGTGCACTTTGCAAATATTTATATCCTTTTCCTCGATGTAATCGCGGATGGAGTTGAAGCGTCACTTTATGTGTCTGGTCCTCTTGTGAAACCTTGGTTCCTTGGCCAGAGCAATGGCACTAGTGTTGTCACAGAATAGGTTCATTGGATTTAGTGCACTGGGCACTACTCCAAGATTTGTCATGAACTGCTTCATCTAGACACCTTCCTTCGCTGCCTCCGAGGCTGCGATGTACTCCGCTTCACATGTAGAATCGGCTACCATGCTTTGCTTGGAACTGCACCAGCTTACCGCTCCCCTGTTGAGAATAAATACGTATCCGGTTTGTGATTTAGAGTCATCCGGATCAGTGTCAAAGCTTGCATCGATGTAACCCTTTACGACAAGCTCTTCATCACCTCCATAATCGAGAAACATTTCCTTAGTCCTTTTCAAGTACTTAAGGATATTCTTGACCGCTGCCCAATGTTCCATTCCAGGATCACTTTGAAACCTTCCGGCCATACTTATGGCAAGGCTGACATCGGGTCTTGTGCACAGCATTGCATACATGATAGAGCCTATGGCTGACGCATAGGGGTGACACTCATCTTTTCTCTATCCTTTGCAGTCACTAGGCATTGAGTTTTACTCAACTTCACACCTTGTAACATAGGCAAGAACCCCTTCTTGGACTGATCCATTTTGAACTTCTTCAAAACTTTATCAAGGTATGTGCTCTATGAAAGTGCTATCAAGCGTTTCGATCTATCTCTATAGATCTTAATGCCTAATATGAAAGTAGCTTCTCCTAGGTCCTTCATTGAAAAACTCTTGTTCAAATATTCCTTCACACTTTCCAGCATTTCTATATTGTTTCCAATCAGCAATATGTCATCCACATATAATATTAGAAATGCTATAGAGCTCCCACTCACTTTCTTGTAAATGCAAGCTTCACCGTAAACTTGTATAAACTCAAAGGCTTTGGTCACCTCATCAAAACGCTTATTCCAACTCCAAGATGCTTGCACCAGCCCATAAATGGATAGCTGGAGTTTGCAAACTTTGTCAGCATTCTCTGGATCGACAAAACCTTCTGGTTGCATCATATACAACTCTTCCTCAAGGAAACCGTTGACGAATGCTGTTTTGACATCCATCTGCCAAATTTCATAGTTGAAATAAGCAACTATTGCCAACATGATTCTGACAGACTTAAGCATCGCTACGGGTGAGAAGGTCTCATCATAGTCAACTCCTTGAACTTGTAAAAAAACCTTTGCCACAAGTCGAGCTTTATAGACGTTGACATTACCGTCCGCGTCTGTCTTCTTCTTAAAGATCCATTTGTTCTGAATGGGCTTTCTCCCTTCAGGTAATACTTCCAAAGTCCATACTTTGTTTTCATACATGGATCCCATCTCGGATTTCATGGCCTCTAACAATCTCTCGGAATTCGGGCCCATCACTGCTCCTCCATAGCTCGTAGGTTCATTGTTGTCCAACAACATGACCTCCAAGACAGTGTTGCCATACCACTCAGGAATAGTACGTGGCCTTGTCGACCTACGAGGTTTAATAGTAGCTTGATCCGAAGCTTCATGATCATCATCATTAACTTCCTCTTCTACTGTCGTAGGTTCCACAGAAACATCTTTCTGCGATGTGCTACTTTTTGGTTGAAGTAAAGGTTCAATAACCTCATCAAGCTCTATTTTCCTCCCACTCGATTCTTTCGAGAGAAACTCTTTCTCAAGAAATGTTCCGTTCTTAGCGACAAACACTTTGCTTTTGGATCTGAGATACAAGGTATACCCGACTGTCTCTTTCGGGTATCCTATGAAGACACATTTTTCCGCTTTGGGTTCCAGCTTTTCAGGCTGAAGCTTTTTGACAAAAGCATCACATCCCCAAAGTTTAAGAAACGACAACTTTGGACTCTTGCCAAACCACAGTTCATATGGCGTCGTCTCAACGGATTTCGATGGTGCCCTATTTAAAGTGAATGCAACTGTCTCTAATGCATAACCCCAAAACGATAGTGGCAAATCAGCAAGAGACATCATAGAACGCACCATATCTAATAAGGTTCGATTACGATGTTCGGACACACCATTACGCTGTGGTGTTCCGGGCGGTGTCAACTATGAAACAATTCCACACTGTCTTAAGTGACTGTCAAACTCATAACTCAGATATTCACCTCCTCGATCAAATCGTAGGAACTTAATCTTCTTGTTACGATGATTCTCAACTTCACTCTGAAATTGCTTGAACTTTTGAAACATTTCAGACTTGTGTTTCATTAAGTAAATATACCCATATCTACTTCAGTCATCAGTGAAGGTGAGAAAATAACGATATCCACCACGCGCTATAACATTCATTGGACCACACACATTAGTATGTATGATTTCCAATAAGTCACTTGCCCGTTCCATTGTTCCAGAGAACGGCGTTTTAGTCATCTTGCCTATGAGGCATGGTTCACATGTGTAAAGTGATTCAAAATCAAGTGACTCCAAAACTCCATCAGCATGGAGCTTCCTCATGCGTTTTATACCAATATGACCTAAACTGCAGTGCCACAAGAAAGTGGTACTATCATTATCAACTCTATGTCTTTTGGCATCAATTATGAACATGTGTGTCATCACTATCAAGATTCAATATGAATAAACCCCTAACATTGGGTGCATGATAATAAAAGATATTACTCATATAAATAGAACAACCTTTATTCTCTGATTTAAATGAGTAACCGTCTCACAATAAACAAGATCCAGATATAATGTTCATTCTTAACGTAGACACTAAATAACAATTATTCAGGTTCATCACTAATCCCGATGGTAATCGAAGAGAGAGCGTGCCGACGGTGATCACATCAACCTTGGAACCATTTCCCACGCACATCGTCACTTCGTCCTTCGCCAGCCTTCGTTTATTCCGTAGTTCCTGCTTTGAGTTGCAAATGTGAGCAACCGAACCGGTATCAAATACTCATGCACTACTACGAGAGCTAGTAAGGTACACATCAATAACATGTATATCATATATACCTTGTTTGTCGTTAGCCGCCTTCTTGTCAGCCAGGTACTTGGGGCAGTTCCGCTTCCAGTGACCAGTTCCTTTGCAATGAAAGCACCTAGTTTCTGGCTTGGGTCCATGCTTGGGCTTGTTTACAGGAGTAACAACTGCTTTGCCATACTTCTTGGTTTTACCCTTCTTGCCCTTGCCCTTGACCTTGCCATTTTTCCTGAAACTATTGGTTTTATTGACCATCAACACTTGATGTTCTCTCTGGATTTCAGACTCAGCGACTTTTAGCATCGGAAAGAGCTCGGCGACTGACCTATTCATCCCGTGCATGTTATAGTTCATCACAAAGCTCTTGTAACTAGGTGGCAGTGATTGAAGAACTCTATCAGTGATCGCCTCTCGCAGAAGGGCAATTCCCAACTCCGCTAAATGAGTCGAATACCCAGACATTCTGAGTATATGTTCACTGATAGACCCGTTCTCCTCCATCTTGCAAGCATAGAACTTATCGGAGGTCTCATACCTCTTGATTCAGGCATTCTTCTGAAAGATAAACTTCAACTCCTGGAACATCTCGTATGCTCCATGACGTTCAAAATGTCTTTGAAGTCCCAGTTCTAAGCCATACAATATTGCACACTGAACTATTGAGTAATCTCTAGTACGTGCCTCCCAAGCGTTCTTAACGTCTTCGGAGGTCATATCTTCTGGTTGGTCACCAAGCGGTGCATCAAGGACATATGATTTCTGGGAAGCCGTGAGGATAATCCTCAGATTACGGGGCCAGTCAACAAAGTTACTTCCATCATCTTTCAACTTAGCTTTCTCTAGGAACGCATTAAAATTCAGGGGTGCTACTACGTGAGCCATTGATCTACAACATAAATATGCAAAGTTTACTTAGACTATTGTTCAAGATAATGAGTTTAGTTAATAAAATTACTAAGCTCCCACTCAAATTGACATCCCTCAGGCCATCTGAGTGTCACATGATCCAAATCCACCAACTCAAGTCCGATCATCACGTGAGTTGAGGTGGCTTCAATGGTGAACATCATTATGTTGATCATATCTACTATATGACTCATGTTCGACCTTTTGGTCTCTTGTGTTCCGAGGCCATGTCTGTACATGCTAGGCTCGTAAAGTTTAACCCGAGTGTTCTGCACGTGCAACACTGGCTTGCACCTGTTGTATGTGAACGTAGAGTCTATCACACCTGATCATCACGTGGTGTCTCAACACGACGAACTTTCGCAACGGTGCACACTCGGGGAGAACACAATTTATCTTGAAATTAAGTGAGGGATCACCTTATAATGCTACCGTCGTCCTAAGCAAAACAAGGTGCATAAAAGGATTAACATCACATGCAAATCATAAGTGACATGATATGGCCATGAACCTGTGCTTTCGATCTCCATCTAGAAACCACCGGCATGATCTCCATCATCACCGGAAAGACACCATGATCTCCATCATCTTGATCTCCATCAACGTGTCGCCATCGGGGTTGTCACGCCCAACATGCTTCTACTACTATTGCTACCATTTAGCGATAAAGTAAAGAATTACATAGCGCTTAATGATTGACAAGCAGGTCATACAATAATTAAAGACAACCCTATGGCTCCTGCCGGTTGCCGTACTCATCGACATGCAAGTCGTGATAATCTATACATCACATGATCATCTCATACATCACAAATATCACATCATGTAATTGGCCATATCACATCACAACATACCCTGCAAAAACAAGTTAGACGTCCTCTAATTGTTGTTGCATGTTTTACATGGCTGCTACGGGTATCTAGCAAGAACAATTCTCATCTACGCAAAAACCACAATGATGATACACTAGTTGCTTTTCAACCTTCTCAAGGACCGCCTTTGTCGAATCCGATCTAACTAAAGTGAGAGAAACAGGCACTCGCAAGCCATCTATGCAACATGTTGCGGTCGAGGGAACCGGTCTCTCGTAAGCGTACGAGTAATGTTGGTCCGGGCCGCTTCATCTCACAATACCGCTGAACCAAAATCCGACCAAGGGAGGAAGCAATCTAAGCATCAACACCCACAAACCTTTTGTGTTCTACTCGAGATCTCATCTACACATAGACCTAGCTCTGATACCACTGTTGGGGAACGTTGCATGGGACACAAAAAATTTCCTACGCACATGCAGATCTATCCATGGTGATGAGCATCTACAAGAGGGAGAGTGGATCTATGTACCCTAGTAGATCGCTAAGCGGGAAGCGTTAAGAAACGCGGTTGGCGTAGTCAAACGTCTTCGCGATCCAAATCGCCGTGCATCCCGCGATCCAATCATGATCCGTCCCGCGATCCAATCACGATCCGTCCCGCAAACTTGATCACGATCCGTCCCACGAACTTGATCACGATCCTTCCAATCTAGCTCTCAACGAACGGCACCTCTGCGTTTAGCACACGTATAGCTTGATGACGATCTTCGCCGTCTTGATCCAGCAAGAAGGATCAGAGAGGTAGAAGAGTTCTCCGGCAGCGTGACGGTGCTCCGGCGATGGTGGTGGAGCTGTTCCGCCAGGGCTTCGCCTAAGCGTTGCAGAAAACCGATCTAGAGGAGAAACTATGCACTAGAGGAACGGGCAGCATGTGGCTGAAAATTCTGTGCAAAAACCCTAAAACCTCCAGTATATATAAGAGGAAGAGAGGAGGAGGCTTGGCCCTTGGTCCCTAGGAGTCGGCCGAACCAGGTGGGAGAGGTGGAATCCACCTCCAATCCTAGTAGGACTAGGATTCACGCTATTTTTGCCTTTTTCCACCTTTTCTCTTTGGGTGTTTTCTCCCTAGCCACATGGGCTTTGTCTAGGACTTACACCAGCCCACTCAGGGCTGGAATTTACTCTCCCACGACCCATGTTTCCTCTTGGGTCGAAATACCCCTCCCGATGGTCTCCTAGTACACTACGGGCACTCCCGGTACATTACAGATTAGCCCGAAACTTTTCCGGCGACCAAAATAGGACTTCCTATATATCAATCTTTACCTCCGGACCATTCCGGAGCTCCTCGTGACGTCCGGGATCTCATCCGGGACTCTGAAAAACCTTCGGTCACCACCATACATAACTCTATACTACCGAAACGTCACCGAACCTCAAGTGTGCAGGCCCTGTGGGTTTGAGAACTATGTAGACATGACCGAGACACCTCTATGGCCAATAACTAATAGCGGGACCTAGATGCCCATATTGGTTCCTACATATTCTACGAAGATCTTTATCGGTCGAACCTCTATGTCAAGGATTCAGTTAATCCCGTATGATGTTCCCTTTGTTCTTCAGTATGTTACTTGCCCAAGATTCGATCGTCTGTATCTCCATACCTAGTTCAACCTCGTTACCGGCAAGTCTCTTTACTCATTCCGTAATACAAGATACCATGACTAACACTTAGTCACAATGCTTGCAAGGCTTATTGTGATGTTGTATTACTGAGTGGGCCCTGAGATACCTCTCCGTCACACGGAGTAACAAATCCCAGTCTTGATCCATGCCAACTCAACAGACACCCTCGGAGATACCTGTAGAGCACCTTTATAGTCACCTAGTTGCGTTGCGACGTTTGATACACACAAGGCACTCCTCCGATGTCTGTGAGTTGCATGATCTCATGGTCATAGGAACATATACTTGACATGCAGAAAACAGTAGCAATAAACTGAGACGGTCATATGCTATGTTTGTGGTTTGGGTCTTGTCCATCACATCGTTCTCCTAATGATGTGATCCCGTTATCAAATGAAATCACATGTCAATGGCTAGGAAACCTTGACCATCTTTGATCAACGAGCTAGTTCACTAGAGGCATACTAGGGACAAAGTGTTGTCTATTTACCTACACATGTAATGTGTTTCCAATTAATACAATTATAGCATGGATAATAAACGATTATCATGAACAAGGAAATATAATAATAAACACTTTATTTATTGCCTCTAGGGCATATTTCCAACAGGGGTCCACTCTGCAATGAACTCCGCCAAGGCCTTGCTCTGAATGGTCGAAGTTCTTTCAAACTTGAGACCAAAGCTTGATAGTTACAAAGACCACTCCACAATCATGCTGGTAGCTTCTAGGTTCCATAAGATCCGATGTAGCGGGAAGCGGGTGACAACGGTGATCTCATGTGCTTCGAAGTAATGGAACAACTTCCTCGAGGCCATAACAAGGCCAAAGAGCAACTTTTGCACGCCAGAATACCTTGACCTAGCCACTGCAACAAGGAGCTGACAAAATAGACTGGTCGCTACACCACCTTCTTCTTCTGGATTGTCTCATTTAACTATGCAGATCCTTCTTTGCCGGCACCAGACCCTGTCGGGGAATGTCCTGGCTTGTCACTTGGCAGCCGTGTGATTGCCGTTGCTTCTTCATCAACTTCTCTTTCAGCCACTAGCGCAACACTCACCACTTGATTTGTTGCCGCCAGATATAGCAGCAACGGCTCTTATGGTTTTGGCATGACTAGGACTGGCCGAGAGGAGAGGTACTTCTTCAAATCCTGCAGTGTTGCCTACGCTTCTGGAGTCCATTTAATTGGACCTGCCTTCTTCAAGATTTTGAAAAAGGGAAGGGCGCGCTCAGCAGATTTTGAAATGAACCTGCTCAGAGTAGCAACACATTAGGCATGATGCACATCTATGACTCGTCTTGGTGCTTCAATTTGCTCAATCGCTTTGATCTTGTCGGGATTTGCTTCGATTCCTCGTGGAGATACAAAGAACCCAATAAGCTTGCTGGATGGGCGCCGAACACACACTTGTCAGGGTTGAGCTTCATGTTGATCTTGCGCAGGTTGGCAAATGTTTCTTCTAGGTCTCATATGAGCGTAGCCTTGTCTTTGGTTTTGACCACTATGTCATCCATATAAGCCTCCATATATCTATGTAGTTGTGGCTCAAAACCAATCTAGACCGCTCTTGCAAAGGTAGAACCAGCACTTTTCATCCCAAAAGGCATACGCCAAAAGCAATACGTACCACATGGGGTTATAAATGTGGTTTTCTCCTCGTCTTCCTTGGCCATGAAAATCTGATGATAACCGAAATAGGCATCAAGGAAAGACAACAAGTCGCAACCGGCAGTGGAGTCCACGATCTGGTCGATGCACGGCAAGGGAAAAGGATCATTGGGGCAGGTTTTGTTGATGTCTGTGAAGTCAATGCACAACCTCCACTTCCCATTCGCCCTGCGCACTACGACTAGATTGGCCAACCATGTTGGATGGAGTACTCCTCTGATCAAGCTAGCCGCTTCTAGTTTCTTGATCTCTTCGGCAACAAATTGTTGTCGCTCCAAAGCTTTCTTCCAAACCTTCTGCTTGACGGGACGCACATGTGGGAAGACTGCAAGGTGGTGCTCAATCACCTCCCTAGGAACACCATGGATATCAGATGGTTCCCATGCAAACAGATTGACATTCGCCCGTACGAAGGCAATGAGCGCGCTTTCCTATTTTTCGTCAAGGGCGGAACTTATGGTGAAAGTTCCCCCCGTGCCATCCTCCTTGGCGGGCACCTTCTTGGTCTCTGGCGGAGCAGCCTTGGACTTTTTGCTCTTGCCGGTGGAGCACTTTGGCACATCGTCAATGGGAGCGCATCACTCCGAGGAGGTGCGCTTGCCGGAATGTGTGCTAGAGGCCTTGCCGGTCTTCTTCCCCCGGGAGCTTCAGCGGCAGGAGCAAGTGCCTTGGTGGCAGGTGCTGCGACTTCACCCCGGTAGAGATGGTCGGCGTAGATAAGTGCACTTTTCTTGTCGGAGTTGATAGTGATGACGCTCATTGGCCCGGGCATCTTCAGCATGTTGTAAGCGAAGTGGGTGGCCGCCATGAACTTGGCCAGTGCTGGGCGACCAAGAATGCCATTGTACGACAACGAGATCTTGGCGACGTCAAAAATGATCTTCTCTGTTCTGAAATTGATATAGATGCCAAACGTCACCGGCAGCGTGACCTTGCCCTTTGGCTGAGTTCTTCCTGAATTGACCCCTTGGAAAGCATATGTCGGCTCGAGATCTTCGTTAGAAATTTGCAACCTCTAGATGACATCAGGTGAGATCAGGTTCAGGTTGGCCCAACTGTCGACTAACATCTTCCTCACCTTGAGGTTGTGGATTGTTGGTGAAACCAACAACGGCAGGCACCCGACCGCAGTTATGCGGTCAGGGTTATCCTCGGCGTCGAAGATGATAGGAGTGTTGGACCAGTTCAGAGGTCTCTGGGCACCGATAGAGGGCTCCACCGCATTAACCTCGCGCGCCCACTGTTTAAACTGGTGGTGGGAGTAATGCGATGAGGCACCTCCCTCTATGCACATCATCTCTATAGCCTTCTGGAACTCATGCTCGCTGGACTCATCGCCTCTTCGACATCATCATCATCTCCCTCTTGCTTGTCATGTCCATGGGTGGGCCGGTCTTTTGTTGCTTGGGCTTGCCGCGGCGACCTCCTCGGCCAACACGCTTCTTGCCGGACCCCTCAGCACCATCTTGGCCTTTCTCCTTATCTCTCCTCTCGCACTCGGCTTTTTGCTTCTTGGCAAGCTGCTCAACTTGTCGTCAGTCTTGGAGATCATGGCCTTTGGTGCTATGGATCTTGCAATACTGCTTGTTGGAGCCTTCTGGCTTGTTGGCAGCCGCCATGGCGTGGCAGGAGGCGCACCCGGCAACATTATCGCCGGGGCCATCAACCTTGCCCTTCTTGGCGGTGCCAGGGTTGCCGAATCCCTTGACGGCAAGTATAGTCTTTCCCTTGTGCTTCTTGTTCCGCTGCCGGCCCTTCCTTGCTGAGGTAGCGGTGTCTTCATCTTCAGAGTCGACCCTTGCCCCAACATCTTCGTCAGGGAGTCTCCTCCCTTCTTCAGCCCGAGCACATTTGTCTGCCAAAGCATAAAGCTCGGGGATGTCCCTAACCCTGTTCATCGCCAGCTCTTCCCGCATCCTAAGGTTGCACATGTTCTGTTGGAATGCGCTGATAACAGCGGCAGGCTGAACGTCTGGGATGTTGTGGTACATGCGGCTGAACCATTGGATGTACTTGCGCAAAGTTTCGCCCTCCTTCTAAGGGATGATGTGCAGATCACTTTCCTGGCCAGGAGCTTGATGACCTCCTGTAAACGCGCCAACAAACTCGTGGCACAGGTTTGCCAAGGAGGTGATGGACCCCTCTAGCAAGTGCATTAACCACGACTAGATGTTGGGCTTAAGCACCAACGGGAAGTAGTTGGCGAGTATCTTGTCGTCGCGACCCCCAGCAGCCTGCACCACAATGGTGTAGATGCTCAGGAACTCCGATGGATGAGTCTTGTCGTCATACTTCTCTGGGCCTTTTGGTTTGAATGTGCGGGAGTTGGGCCGCTAGACTTGCCGCAGATCACGGGTAAACGCTGGACAACCCACCTCATAAGGTAGGCTGATAGGATACCCTAGCGTAGACTTGTCTATAGTGGGCCCCACACGCCTATCAGATTGGAGGCGTGCTTCCCACCACCGCTCGATTGCAGTTCGAGCATCTTCCTTGCCCCGTTCTCGAAGAACTTGACGCTAGTCGCGGTGCGTCCGTGGGTCAGACGACGCCGTTGAGTAACCATCGTAAGCATCAGTCCGTCGAGTCGGTAACCGGCATTCTTGTTGTGGAGGAGAGTGTGCCAAAGTCGAACCGCCTCCGGTCCTCTCACCACTAGCGTGAGCCAGCTCGGTGGACCAAAACTTATCTGCGAGGCTGAGGAGGCTCTGAATGGTGGCTCTCCATTCGTCAAGCTTCTCCGCAGGAGGAGGGAAATTTATGAGTAGCTGCGCCCGCGCCATCGCTTCCTCCGATGTGGTTAGTAGCGAACGGCGCGAGGAACGCGAGGTGCTCTGACTTCTAAGTGTGGTAGAAGGAGCACCACTGTAGTCCCATGTCGGCATGCCACTCCCACTAGCATGCTGGCAAGCATGGTGGTCCCGTGCACCTTGGGAGTGATGCGCGGGAGGTTTCCCGCTGGGACGTTGAGAACTGTGGGCGTAGGTGCCCGCATGGGTGCCCTGGAAGATATCCTTCCACCCTGGGAGTTTGCTGTACCACCCGCAGGCAGTACCACTCCGTCCTGAGACCCAGGGGTGCAGGGGTTCTCACCGCCACCAAGGGCGTCTCCACGGCGAGTGTCGCCCCTTGCTTGGCCTTGATCACCAGAGCATCATGGAAGTTCTGAACCTCCGCCTCCTCCTCCTCCACCTATGTCTATGCCATCTCCTGTCTGCGCAGATACAGGGACGGCGGGCATGGATGGGCCAACCGTCGTCAGACCCTTCTTCTTGGGGGCCATGGCGATGATGGGTGTGAAGAAACTGGCGCGTTGATTACCAAAACGGGTTTGCACGACCTAGCATCCCCCTACCTGGCACGCCAAAGATGTCGTGGGGAACGAACACCTATGGGATCGGAGGGACACCTTTCGGTTCAGTGGGGGAGAAGTCTCACTGAAAGAGTCAGTCTGATGAAAAGCACGCACGGATCTTTACCTAGGTTCGGGCCGCACGGATGTGTAAAATCCTACTCCTGCTTGGTTCTATTGAGAGTGTTCTTAGGGTTCTTGCTACATGGGCTCTATGAGCAGCTGGCATGCATGTGAGCTAGAAGGTCCAAAGATTCGAAGGACCAAAAGTCCTCTACCATATCGCCCTGGGCCTCCTCTTGTACTCTGAAGGGGATCCCAACAGTGGCATACAGTGCGTACACGGTGTGTACACAGCTATAGTGGTATCATACCTAACACTGACGGAGTAGGATAGGCGCATTTAATGCACCGTCAGGCATCTCTGTCCGCCTTTGGGACGAGACGAAGGCCCTTCCCATCAGCACCGCTTAGCCCCCTCCAACGTCGATGCCGCGACACGCGTCCAGGCGGATCGACACCTAGCCTGTGCGCTGGTGGAACCTTGCCGAGGCTTCACCTTGTCGGGTCTTGCCGAGGCTCTGTCTTTGCTTGAGGGTCTGATGGTCATCCCGGCAAGGCTTTGCCTGGGATCTCAATTCTTCTTCGCTGGTACCTGACAAGTCCCTGCTGGGCCTCGTCGCCAGGGTAGCTACCTCTACCCGTGCACGAGTAAAGGGGCACTAGGAAGCCCAAAACTCTAGTGCACCGACAGATATGAGTGAGTTATTATTGTTGACATCACCCTTGAGGTGAATCCGTTGGGAGGAAAACCATAAGCCCCTATCTTTCTATGTGTCCGATTGAAACTTTTTGCTCATGGGTATGTTGTGAGTGTTAGCAATCATAGAAGACTAAATGATGGTTGAGTGTGTGGACTTGCCAAAAAGGCTCCTACATGAGAGGCTTCCTGAAAATATTATGAATTGTAGTTGCAAAGTTGACTGAGAACATAGTTTGTTTGTTTCCAATAAGGTTTACACTTTCTACTTCCACGTTGTGATGAATTGTTACTTGCTCATAAGAAGTTATATGATGTTGTTATGAAATAAAAGTTTTATAAGAAAGTTTTATGTTAATTTTTTTTGCTATTATAATAGTAATCATGATGCTACTATGTCTGTATTTTTTTTTATTGACACCTCTCTCTCAGACCATGTGGGCATGTTCTTCAATATCGGCTTTCGCTTGAGGACAAGCGAGGTCTAAGATTGGGGTAAATGATACGTCCATTTTGCATCATATTTTACTACTATTATTTACAATGTTTTTATGCATAATAATGCTTTGGGGGGTAATTCTAATGCCTTTCCTCTCACAATTTACAAGGTTTATATCAAGAGGGAGAATGCCGGCAACTCGAATTCAGCACCTTGAAAAAGCACGTCAGAGATACCTATTTTGCACATCCCCAATAAAGCTGAAAATTTATGGAGATTTTCTATGCAATAATAAAAAATACTGGAGCTGAAAACTACCGGAGGGGGGCCACCTGATGGCCACTGTCCACCAGAGCACTTTCGCCCTCCGGTGGAGCGATTCCGCTGGGGTACTTCCCTCCCAGAGGGGGAAATCGAAGCCATCGTCATCACCAACAACCCTCTCATCTTGGGGAGGCCATTATTCATCAACATCTTCAATAGCACCATCTCCTCTCAAACCCTAGTTCATCTCTTGTGTTCAATCTTTGTACTGGAACCTCGGATTGGTACGTGTGGGTGACTAGTAGTGTTCATTACCTTGTGTAGTTGATTGCTACATGGTTTATTTGGTGGAATATTATATGTTCAAATCCATTATGCTATTCAATGCACCTCTCATATTGAGAATGCACATTATTTGTGAGTAGTTAGCTTTGTTCTTGAGGTAACGAGAGAAGTCATGTTGCAAGTAATCATGTGAATTTGATATGTGTTCGATATTTTGATGATATGTATATTATGATTCCCTTAGTGGTGTCATGTGAACGTTGACTACATGACACTTCACTACCCTTGGGCCTAAGGGAATGCATTGTGGAGTAGTTATTATATGATGGGTTGCTAGAGTGATAGAAACTTAAACCCTAGTTTATGCGCTACTTCGTAAGGGGCTGATTTGGGTCCACATGTTTAATGCTATAGTTAGACTTTGTCTTAATACTTCTCTCGTAGTTGTGGATGTTTGCGAGGGGGTTAATCATAAATAGTTTGTTAGTTAAAGTAACAACAGTACCTTAGCACCAGTCCACCCACATATCAAATTATCAAAGTAGCAAACACGAATCAAACCAACATGATGAAAGTGACTAGATGAAATTCCCGTGTACCCTCAAGAACATTTTGCTCATCATAAGAGATACTTTTGGCATGTCCTTTGCCACAAAAGGATTGGGCTACCTTGCTTCACCTTACCTGTTGTTACCGTTACTTGCTCGTCACAAATTACCTTGCCATCAAAACGCTTGCTATTTACAATTTTAGTGCTTGCAGAAATTACCTTGTTGACAACCGCTTATCATTTCCTTTTGCTCTTCATTGGGTTTGACACTCTTACTTATCGAAAGGACAATGATTGATCCCCTATACTTGTGGGTCATCAAACCCTAGGGACCCCCGGTGTCTATATAAACTGGAGGATCCCCATTCATAGAGGACATGTGAACTCATCTAGGGTTTAGCTTATATGATCTCGAGGTAGATCAACTCTATAATCTCCATACACATCAATACAATCAAGAAGGACGTAGGGTTTTACCTCCTCACAAGGGCCCGAACCTAGGTAAATACCGTCTCTTTTGTTCCCTGTTACCCATCGATCTAAAGTCCACAGCTTGGGACCCCCTACCCGAGATCTGCCGGTTTTGACACTGACAC
Organism: Hordeum marinum; assembly: GCA_022496015.1. Taxonomy (NCBI): domain Eukaryota; kingdom Viridiplantae; phylum Streptophyta; class Magnoliopsida; order Poales; family Poaceae; genus Hordeum; species Hordeum marinum. The sequence goes on from CM039675.1 coordinate 172,531,247, forward strand.
CCGCGGAGGCACTCGGGAGGGGGTCGCCGTCGGTGGTTCTTGGCGTGGCCGGACAATGGTGGACCCGACGTGGCGGAGCTCTACTCGATCCCGAGCGTAGGGGCTCCTAAATGAGGGGGAAGAGGTGGGGGAGCTTGATAGGGAGGAGGAGAAGGGGTCAAGAGGCGAGAGGGGGCTTGGGGAGGCCCTTTTATAGGTGGACGCCAGTCCATCGAACGCAGGTGCGCCGGCGAGCTCGTGGCCGAGGCCTGGGGCCATGGTGGTTGAAGGGGTGAGTTTAGGGCATTCCTGGGTTGGGTCTAGACCCGCGGGAAGGGAGGAGAGAGTGGGTGACGCCCTGGGCATCGCACGTGCGAGGCCGCACATTGGCCGGCTCGGGCGACCGACGCACCTGTGAGGTGGGGCGACAGGAGGGAGAAGGAGGATGGGGACAGGGGTTTGGCACATTGCAGATGTCGAGGCCAACCCGCTAGCAAGAGGGGGAGCCCGAGACAGTTAGGGACCTCGGAATGGGGATGGCTACAGTGCGGGAGCGCACTATGGCACCCTCCATAGTGCTGTTTTGGCATGCCAGGCCTACCTCACGCGCTCTGGGCGTGCTCTGCCTTGTCTACTAGTTCTTGGAGGCTCTGGAGATGCTCCTTGGATGCTTTGGTGCTAAGGTAAGAGGTAGAAAGTAAAAATGGGGTAGGAGGGAGGTGTTTCCATGGTTGTCTAGAGGAAAAAAATAGGGGTTTTACCCCCCTCCAATGATTGAGACTTGGCCAGGGGAACTTACTGGAGGTAGGAGGTAACAATGTGGGACCATGGTAAAAATCTTAGGTCAAGGAGAATAGTGGAAGGGGTTCAAACGAGGTTTTTACTAAACAACTAGAAGGTGTTTGATGATGACTTGCCCGAGTAAATGAATGCTAGTTGCCTTAATATTTACCACGACAAAATAGAGGGCACAAACAATGTTGATCACAAGACCTGAGCTAGTTTGAGGAAAATTGATAGTGCAAACCTGGTAAACCCTACAATTCAATAAAATCAGGTTCCTGTAGATCCAAACGTTCAATTATATTCTCCTAAATGCACCACTTGGTGTAGTAGCCTTATTTAGGGATTAGAACATGCCCACAAAGTTTGGTGTCAATAGGAGAAACTTCACGATGTAAAGTTGTTCAAATTTGATTCTACACACAGAGGGTTTTGGGATAATTTGGGGAAGAAAACAATTGGGATTGAGATGAGACTTTGCAAGGTCATCACATATAGCATGTGTGACTTTCTAGAATTTCCCTAGATTTTTTGAGAATATTTCTTATAGAATATTTCAAATGCTTGATTTAAGAAGAAGGGGTTTTGGAGGGTTTTGGCCAATATTTTGAACATGACCATGTGTTCATACTCATAGATACGGAAAATATATGTCCACTGAGTTTCCCTAAATTTTCTCAAATATTTTCAAAGCATTTAAATAATTTTCCCTATGAAAGACAGTTTCTGGTCTTAAGAAAAAGCCTTTAAGTAAAATAGTAAAATAATCTTTAAAATGATATTTTATGGTTTTGGGAAGTCATATAAATAGTAGGTTCCAAATAAAGTCTTTGGGGAAAAACAATCCACCTAATTTGAAGACTTGTAGTACAAACCTCAATTCAGGGGGTTTCGAAAACCTAATTTGAATAAATCCTTTTTTGCCAAAACAATATTTGATTAAAATAGTGTTAGGTAGTATACACATGGTATGATCATTGGGCGGGGAGTTTGGGTCAAGCAAGTGACTTCTAGAGGGCAGAAGATCATTGGGTGCCAAAACACAATCAACCATACAAGCAATCATCAAACAATTCAAATAAGCACATGCACTCAAAAAGTTTTAAATGGTTCCAAATTTTATAAATCCATATCATAGCAAAGTGATACAAACATAGGGTGTGACAGACCTACCCCCTTACAAGAATCTCGTCCCCAAGATTCCTAGGCTATGCACTAAAAAGATAAGGGAACTCATATCTAAGGTAGTATTCACGCTCCCAAGTTGCTTCTGATTCAGTGTGGTTGCTCCATTGGACCTTGAAGTACTTGATGGTGCAGCTTCGGGTGCAACGCTCTACTTCATCCAGAATGTGAACTGGCCTCTCACGATAAGTGAGGTCTGCTTCAAGGTCGATGGCTTGATGGTCGATATCCTTAAAAAGGTCAGGGCGGTTGGGAACTTGGAGGAACTTCCGTAGTTGTGACACGTGAAAGACGTTGTGCACATCTGATAGCTCGGAAGGTAGTTCTAGCTGGTAGGCAACTTCTCCTCGTTTGTCGGTGATCTTGAAGGGGATGATGTATCATGGTGCAAGCTTTCCTTTGACATGGAAGCTCTTGGTTCCCTTGAGAGGAGTGACTCAGATATAGACATGGTCTCCAACACGAAAACTCATGTCCCAACGGTGGGGGTCGGCATAGCTCTTTTGTCTAGACTTGGCGGTCTCTAGGCGCTCTCGGACGACTTGAACTTGCACTTCTACTTCGCGGAGGATATCTGGTGAAAAGAACAGTCCTTCTCCGGTCTTTGACCAATTGAGGGGAGTGCGGCACTTGCGTTCGTACAACACCGCAAATAGTGTCATCTAAAGACTAGACTGATAGCTATTGTTGTAGGACAACTCTGCGAAGGGTGTCACAGCTCTATAAATTATTTGCAAATAATTATATTAGTTGCATCAATGAGCATACATGCATCATATTCAATTTCATGAAACTTGAAATGGGGATGACCTAACCCAACCCCAAATGGAACCAAATTCAAGGCAAATTTGAATCAATGAACCCAAAATATCCTTCATAAAACTCTAGCAAATGGAATTTACCTCAAATCAAATAACTGGTCCAAACCAAAAAATTTGAGGTTTCAAAAGAAATACTTGAAACTATTGAAAAATATTGTTGGAATTATTTTAGTTACTTCTATTTTCATAAATAAATAAAGTTGTCCAAAATAGAAAACAAAATGTTCTTTGTGTGAGGAATAATCCACTCAACCACATGAACAAGTTTGAAGTTTTTCAGAATTGTTTTTGTATTTCTTTGGAAAACTCTTATGTCCTACCAGCTGATCTGCGTGATCTTTCTGCCGGTTGCTCATTCGTTGATCTCGCCTCGATCTGACGATGAGATTGTGCCCGCGCCCAATGGAGCAGCGACCTAGCCGACCATTTCCTGAAATTGGTCCATTGTTTCAGGAAAACGGTCCTAAAGCTGGGGCATTTCTGTTTCCTCAACTACGCTCTTGGTGGAGGGAGGCGACAACGACTCGATCTAGGACGGCGGCGGTGGTTCTCGAAGGGCGGCGGTGTGGCCGGGGCTAACCCAATGTCGTGACGACGACGACGCCTTCGGGAACGGTGGCGGCCGGTGCCAACCCAAGCAGGTATGGCTCTCCTCCTTCCCTCCAGTTTTGCCACCCTTTTTGTTGCTCTGGTCATGGTGTTCTTTGTGCCTTTTGATGGCTTCGTCGGCAGCTCCTCGGCGAGGGGCTAAGGGCTCATGTTTGTGGTGGCAGCTTAAGAGTAGGAACTCGAGGGGTGGAGAAGGAGAAGTATCAGCATGCATGGCATGGTGTGCTTGGTGCCTTCTGATGGCTTCGCCGGCAACTCCTCGGCGAGCGGATACAGGGCTTATGTTTGTGGTGGCTGACGAAGAGTGGGAACTGGGGATGGAGAAGGAGAATGAATCTATTGGAGCTTATGCTTTTGCAGAGGAACAGGTGCTCCAATAGATTCACGATATGTAGTAGCAGAGGAACAGAGTTGTGGTTGCAGGATTTGTAGTAGCTGCAGGAATCTTCAGAGCTGCAGGATTTTGTAGTAGTTGTAGGTGCTTCAGGGCTGTGGGTTGGAGGATTTTTTTGTAGTACCTGCATGAATCACTACAGATGCAGAAATAGTAGTAGCTGCAGGAATCAAATAGAGTTGTAGGAACTATTGACACTAATTTTTTACATTGTATCCACTGCAACCACTGCAAATCAGACACTCATTCATCACCGGAATTGAAACCAACTTCTGAAATTCAGGAGTTTTCTGAATTTTTGTAGCTCCTACCTTATGTAGCTCATAGTTTTTGTAACTGGTAGCTTTTTATTGTTTCTGTAGCCGGTAGTTTTTGTTTCATGTTTGTGCTTGAACTTTGTTTCATGTTTTAATATTGCATTTCCTGAAGCTTTTGAGGACATGGAAATTAGGTATTCTTTTTCTCTGAAATTTAATTATCACTCCTTGAAGTAGCTAATGTTTCCTTTTTTGTTTTTTTCGCAACATGGTTATCTACCAAACCCGATGGTCGGCAAAGCGGCTACGTGAGACAGCCAACACCATCAAAGGGAAAAACAGGGATGTGATAAGCAAGTCCTCTTTCGGGGATTTGCTTTATATCTCTCCTTTTCCTCCTCCTCCTTCAGCGCTTGTTGATTTCATAGACATGATGATTGATACCAAGAAGCGGCTGCTCACGTATGTTTGCTATTTTTCTTGCTTTTTTTTGTTTGTGTTGCATAAAACTCTTTTTCGATTCAATTTTACCTGTTCGAAAGATGTACTGATTGCATATGTCTTGCGGGTTAAATTCTCGGAAGAAGATCCACTTCACAAGAGATATGGTTAACAAGATATTCAATACACCGTCTCGTAGCAAGCAGCTAGAATTCAGCAAAAGGGGAAAAGCAGATTTTTGCGAAGTTTGTTTGGATGGTGAAAGGGCTCCAATGCCTACCACAGTTTCCGTTTCATCAAATGTTGATGATGATAATGAGGAGACCATTGATAGGTCATGGATTTTACTTTGCATTTCATTGGTCCTAGCTCCTGAGATAGGAACATGGTGCCTCCGTATTATTTATACAGCTTACAAGACATGAGTGTTGTCCATGAGTTTGAGTGGGATGAGCATATTATGTTTGATGTGATGAGGGAAGTTAAGAAATACCAAGATAAGAGGAATGACGGTAAACTGAAATTCCTGATTGGCGGTTGTCTACGAATGCTTTCGGTACTTCCATTCATTCCCGTAACAAACCCCTTTTTTCTTGTTTTTCAGAGGATCCTACTTTTTATAGTGTCTTTTGTGCCTTATTGCAGGTAATTTACATGGACCACATTGATATTCAAATAGGATGCATAGTTGATCATACCATCGACTATTCTTTGCCCCGGGCTTGTTTTGCCCAGGATTTGGATTTCACCACTATTGTCGCAGTTGACACCCTAGAAGATGGTTTCAGGAAGCGCCCTATAAGTATCCCTTTTTCAAATTTTGGAAACAATACCTTCTGGTTTCTTTGTTGCAATTACAACTCTGGATTCTTTTGTCACATTTTTCATGTGTTTTTCCTCTGTTTTGTTTTCTGGAATGCAGTTTAGCTCAATCACACCGTACGCAACAACCAAGTTTCTTTCATACGTAGAGCAGCTTGCCCAGTTATCCAACCAAGGAGTGTGATAGAGATAAATGGCCAAGGTGGAGCCGGTGCGTCTGCAACATAGTTTCAGGATGTGGGTGGTGTTCATGGCACTCAAGAACCATCTAAGGCTTGTATGGATGGTGTTGATGGCACAACGAGGAATGTGCATGAGCCACCTCCGAATAACATGGAGGGCGGTGATGATGTGTGCGGATCTTTGGAAGAGTGGTTGCATCCGCTACCTACGTTTGAGGAGTTAGAGGTGAGCCATATAGCATTTATTTTTTGCAACTCTCTCTTTTCCCGCATCGTATCTTTTTTTGCTTGACAGAAAATATCAAAATTATGCAGCTAATGACGTTTTTCTCGTTCCCTGTTTTGTGTGTCTATGCATTGCATGTGCCCCCACATATGTGTGCCATATACAACAAGCATAAAGAGATCCTTGCTACAAAACTTAAATGTGCATTGAGCTCATTTGGGAGGTTGTTGGAAGGAATCTACTACAAACAAATGGGTCTGATGTTGTCTAAGGCATCCAAAGCTGGATCTAGGAGTGACGAAGTGGAATATGAAGGTCCAGATGTCACTTTTGATGTACCAGCAACTCATGTTGCTAGCATGTGTGATGCAACAGCTAGTGACTCGTCTCCACATTAGCAGAAGCAGACGAATTGTACTGCATCAACTACCAATGCATTTTCACTGCTTCATCTTCGCAGCAACCCAAGCAACCATACGGCATGAAACAAGTGACTACAGCAACCGCTGAAGCCAATTTCATTGTATCGTCTCTATAGCAAGCCAAGCAACCAGATGGCACAAAGAGTGTTGATCCAGCAGTGGTAGTTGGCCAAACAAATGCTGCCCAACCACCCAACAAGAGTGAGAGTGAGCACAAAAATGGAAATGATCACAGTAATGCAAAGGGAGAAGATATATGGAGCAAGGAAAAGGCGTTGAATACATGCCGCCTCGTAGCACATTCTACCCATGCATGAATTTAATTAGGAGGCCAGGAACACTTGAAGATGGGCCTTCATTTGGATGAGTTGAACCTGGTAGCCCTAAGGCTAAGTTGTTTCAGGATTTGCCACAAGTTGAATCACCTCCACGATCACCTACTTCTGATGTGGACTCTTTCTTGTTGATTCGAGCGAGGAGCCCTCTATTTTATGATAATTCTCCTGCCACTTCAGTTTCTCTTGTTTATGATGTGACTCCACTCGCAACTTATCCCCCAAAATCAATGACCCCCCCTAGGTTTGTACAAGCCATTCCCACAACTTTCTGTTACGCAACATATCCTGCTCTCTTTTTTGAAACTTAGCACATGCATGATTCAAAACTATTACTCACTATTTCTTTCCGCTTTTCCTTTTGTCTTTTTTTGGCAGAAGCAGGTGTTGATGAAACAAGAGAGGAGGTGGTGATTGAAGTCAGTAGCGGGCAAGGCCATGATAAGAACAAGCCTACACCTAAGAGAGCTTCACAGACCGAACAAATCGCAGCAAAGTTCTCAAAAATGAAGAAGATAAAATTGATGAAATGGACGATGCGATATAGCAGAGGTATTGTTGTACGAATTATAGGATAAAGGACCCACCCGAGGCGAGCCTTTGTAAGTATTTTTTGGACTTTCTTGTGTGCTGAGAGAAAAAAACCATATATTTGTTTCACAACGTCTAAACAAGTTTTTGTTCTCTCTTGCAACAAATAGCCATTCGTTCATAACAATAGGTGATTTCAATATTTCATTCAAAAATTTCAGCAGCGGGCTCAAAAAGTGTGCTCATGTGAACAATGAGGTGATGTCACTCTACATTGAAAGTTTCAACATTGAGCACATGTATAGCTCAAGCAAGCCAAGGAAGTTTGCATTCTCACCACAGGTTGTTGTGAGTTAACTATCATCTTTTTTTTCTTTGTTGTCACTTGAGTTTTCACAATGCAACATAGTAGGTTTTAAATGACAGCCACATTCTTTTTTACCTTATTGTTACAATGTTTGCTTCTATATACACTCAAAACTCTATGTGGACCCAAGCTCATTCAAGACAAATTTTTGCATCAAAGATTTCAATAGGGTTTGTGAGAAGAACGACCTTGCAAAATTTGATCAAGTAAGGCTTTTTTGTTCATCTATTTGTATACAGTGCATCGAATTTTTTACCTTGTTGCGCGACAATGTTTAGTTTTTGAAGTTTAGAAAACTGGAACAACATCACTTTTTAGTTCTTGCAGTTGTTCTTCACCATTGTGCAACAAGACCATTGTGTTGTCGTTGTTGTAAATTTGATGCATAAGCAGTTCAATGTGTTTGACTCAAATAGTCAAGACGCTAACTATGTCAGCAACCTTGAGAAGCCTTGTTACAATTTGGTATGGGAGCAATCATTTTCTGCTTTTTTTCACCATGTTTTTCAAATCAATGTTTCAATACCAATCAATATTACATTTCAGATAGAGAACTTCAAAACTCTGGTCAAAGAAAGAAACTCAGGGAAGCATGACCTTGACACATTTGAGCACTTCAATCCATCAGGCTACCCACACCAGCCAACAACATAGAATTTTTTGCAACTATACATTTTTTGGCAACCTTTCATCTAATTTTTGTGATCTCATTTTTCTCCAAAAAACATTATGTGGCACCTTTGATAGTGGCATCTTTGTTATACTATACATGGAGAACTTAACTGCCAAGGGGTTGAAGCCATTCAATACGGTATGACTTGGACTCATCTTCTTCTCCTTTTTCCAACCCCTAAATGTTTCGATGTGTATGATAACAAAATAGATTGCTAAATATGTTTTTTTATTGTTGTGTATGATCAGGACACAAACTCCTTGCTCAATTTCCGGAAGTACCTTGCAACGAAGCTTTTCAAACACCTGCAAAACACCCTAAACTCAGAGGAGGAGCTCCAAAATCTGCTAAAAAACTCGTAGATTGAAGTCAACCGTCTATTGCAACAAGACCTAGCTAGTAGTTTAGGTCTCTCTTTTTTCGATGCATGTGTGTGCAACATGTTTTGTAGTCGATCTCTCCAGTAGATGTGGGACACCATGTAACTAGAGGTTTTTGGAGAAGAATTTGTCCTGGTGGGGCATGCCCGTGTCAAATTTCGTCGCAATCGGAGTTCGTTTGATACCTGAATGGTCGACCGTAGCGGCGGCCACAAACCTTCCCCCTCATCCCCACCTGGCCCATCTACACAACCCACCACAAACCACCTACACCCCTCCCGCGTCTGGAGCCGTTCGATATCGAACGGCTCGAATCGGGCTAGAAAACCCGAACCTCGCCTATTTAAGTAGGTCTACACCTACCTGAAATGGCCTAACCCTAATCCTCCTCTAAATCCGCACTGCCAACCCCCACCTATCCGCCTCCGCGACCTCCAGCTCCCACCGCGCGGGCCCACAAGCCCAGATCTAGCCCGCCGGGCCTAGATCCATCGCCACCGCGAGGAGCCTCCTCGAGCTCCTCCTCCAACCTCTCGTGGCTGCCCTTGCCTCGCGCCCGACCTTGCCGCTGCCGACCGGATGCCCGCATCCCTCACGGAAGATGCTCGGAGCCGGTCGGACCTCGACCCCGTTGCCCTCTCCTCCCCCTGCTCCGTTCTATCGTCCTCTCCCTAACCCCCTCTATCTCTCTTCCAGGAGCACCATAGTCGTCGTTGACCCGCCGCCTCACCCAGATCTCAGCGGAAATGGACCTGCCCCAGATGGATCCGCCCGGATCCGCCGTCACCGACCCGTTGGTGCCATTCACAGCCGATGGCCAAGCACTGAGCGCTGCCGCCATGGCTTACCTCGTGGACCTGCACGGGATGACGACCTGTGCCCGAGCGCCTCGCTCGCCATGCGCCTAGGCCGGCCACGCCCCTGCCCCGTGCCCTTGGCCCAGTGAATGCCTGCGTCGGCCCAGCTTGCCAAGGACCACATCCGCGCAGTGCCGGCCTACCTCCTCCTCAACCGGGCCTCAGTGCCCATGGTGAGTGCTGCCTAGCCGTCCTATCTCGCTCTGAATGCTGCTTTATTATTCTGTGCCCATTGTCCCTATTAGGCTTGCTAAATTCGGGCCGTTAGTATATTTTTTCTGTCCAACGAATTTGTCTAATATCTTAGGAACTACATAATTACATATTTTGCCATGATTTTAAATTGCTAATAGTTAATAAAGCGTGCATCGGATTAAAACATGTCCTATGGGTAAAATGTGTAGAATTTGGTGTAGATTAATTATTTCTCACTTTCATGCATGATAAAAATGACTAGTTGTTTGTATCTAATTCACATAAATAACTTGCTAATAGGTTTATGCCATAAAATTGCATAATTAATTTTGACATATTTTCCTACTTGTACCTATACATATTATATATGTTTTCAGGGTAGAAAAATCCATTGAATCCATGTGTGCAATTAGTTTAGAGATTTGGGTAAGTTTATGTGCATGCTATTTTTGCTATGATGCCCTTTTGTTATTTTTGTGTGGTTAAATCCATGCACCATATGAATTGTGTTTGAACATGAGATATGCCCTTTGACATGTGCACTAGCCCCTCGTCTTTTTGTTTGCCATGATAATGGATGTTTAGGTGTTATTTGCTTGTTCCCAACATGCTATAAAAATGTTGTTGTTTTGATATGCCCAAATAATTCTAAGTCTAGAATCTGTAATATTTTGTTGCCATGTGATTAGCCATTGATCTAGGACTATTTTGTCGTTGCCACAATGGAATGTTTTGTCAAGAATGTTTTGTCGTTGCATACTAATTAATTATGTTGTCAAACATGCTAATCCGTTAAAAACTGTTGCTCATGTCTACTCTAATGTTCACTAAGTCTGAGAACCTGGTTATTTCAAATTGCCATGTTGTGTTAATGATATCCATGTTTCTGGGCATAATTAGATCTTGCCACCATGGAATGAAATGTAGTGCATCATGTCCTGTACCATGCTATAAATTTTCATGCCATGCTATGACCTGTAACATATAGTTTTATTGCTTCCAATATGCCTTCGTGAAAAACTGCTCTGTTGAAAACTATTATTTTCACCAAGTCATAATCTGCTATATTTTATTGCCATCTTGTGAGCCCATTTCCTATGGATACAAGCCTCTACTCAATTTGCTGTAATGAGATGAATTGTTGTGCATCGTGTAGGCTACATCACCATGTCTTTGTTGTGCATTGTAGGTGGATGTAGCTTCCTTATTTGTGGGTTGCAATATTCTATGTTGTTGTTTTTAGGCAGATTATGCCTAAACCTTGTGTTGCTAGTTATGGTTGAACCGTTGATCCATTTTAAAAATGTTGCATATGGAACTTGCTTAGAATTTCATGCAGTATCATATTAACATGTTGCATCCATGTTTTGAAATGCTTGTGGTTTTCATTTTAATGTATTTTGCATTCATGTCATATTATCTTATGATGGTCATATCTTTTAGACCCTAGCTCTGTTTTAAATGATCCATATATGTAAATTGACTAGAATGACGTGTAGAATCACATGGTGCATTTTTTCCCTATTTAACATATATAAAATATGGTTAGTTAAGATCTGGACCGATTTTGAAATTAACATATGGGTTCTTTTGGAAATACTATAAGTTGCTTCCAACCTCATTTAAGATTCCTAATAGGTAGTTTCATTATGCTTCACCTTTTGCCATGTTAACAAACATTTAAACTTGCCATCTAAATAAACGAGAGTGCCCTAAATAACTCAAACGTGGCAATATGCAAATCGTTGCATATTGAACTTCACATAATGTGAAGTATTTGGTTGTTGTGATTGTAGTGCCATGCATATTTAAACCGGACATGCATCATATTTGTTTGTGCACCATGTCATGCATATGTTGTGGTGTTTATCATGTGTTGATTTTAGTTTTCGGATTGCTTCTTCTCGATAGATTTCCGAAGGCGTTCGGAGTGTGAGGATTCATTCGACTACGCCCGTTCGTCTGCTTCACGGATTCATTCTTCTTCCAAGCAGGATCTCGGGCAAGATGAACATTTCCCTGGATACCACTACTATCATTGCTATGCTAGTTATCTCGATTCTATCTTTATGTCTCGCTACCTACCACTTGTATGTCAAGCCTCACAACATTGCCCTGAAAAGCCTCTAATCCCTCCACATCCCAGCAAACCATTGTTTGACTATGTTACCGCTTGCTCAACCCTTCTTATAGCGTTGATAGTTGCAGGTGCAGGTTGTTTCCATGTGACAACACGGATATTTTCTTGAGTTATCACAATATATTGCTATTTAATTTAATGCACCTATATAGTTGGTAAAAGGTGGAAGGCTTGGCTTTTTGCTCAGTGTTTTGTTCCACTTTTATCGCCCTAGTTACTTGTGTACTGGTGTTATGTTCCATGTTAAGCGCTCCTAACATGCTTGGGTTGTTATGGGGACCCCCTTGATTTTCGTTTTGGGATAAAACTCTTCTAGCAAGGCCCAAAATTGGTACTATATTTTCCTAATAACTAATAAACCTGCATCGGGAGTATTAACCCGAGGATCTTTAATCAACAACCTAGGCCAGTGCTCCTCGTGAGTATTGGTCCAGACTAGAGCACTGTGCGGGGCCACCCCAGGGCAACTTGGGTGATGTCTATCAGGCCACCATACGCGTCGCCTATCCGTCGTGTCCTGAGAACGAGATACACGGCTCCTATCGGGTTCGTCGACACGCCGGGCGGCCTTGCATTTGTTTTACCTTTCTCGAACGTCTTGTGCACGGGATTCTAAGGATACTCTGGGCTATCTCGAGGTTGAGTTTTTCATCAGAATTTCTAAGGAGACCACGTATTTCTATGGTTGAGGCTATTCCATGTAGCATGTGGTTAGGTTGTGATGGATGAGTTGGAGCACCCCTGCAAGGTTAAATCTTTCATGAGAGCCGTGCCCGTGATTATGACGCAACTTGAAATTTTTTTGACATACGGTCATAGAAAACTTGAAGTAACTCAAATAAAATACACCAATTGTGTGCATAACCATGATTGTCTCTACTCGCGAGTTCTAAACCGAGAGAGAACACGGTGGGCTTATGTTTGACGTAAGTAGGTGTTCAGGGTCACTTAGTGGTCGTTCTAGTTCACGCCCGTTATGCGTAGACCACCATTCTTATTTTCTGTATTCATAAGTTAGCCACTCAAATAAATTTTTGTGCTTGCTACAGCCTCACCACTTAATCATACCGTACCCATTAAGCTTTGCTAGTCTTGATTGGAAATGAGATTGTTGAGTCCCCATGGCTCATAGATTACTACAACAATAGTTTGCATGTACAGGTAATGCGATGCTTGAACATGAGCGTGATGCTTATTTCTTTTGGAGTTCTTCTTCTTATTCTTCATAGACCTAGGATGGGTTCGAGGACCACAACCTGGGATAGCAAGGATGGATGTCATTTTATCGTTTGGTTTCGTCCGTACTCGGACCCTACTCTTATGTATGATGTTTGAATATGTTGTTGTAATGATGTGATCTTGATTTAGCTTGTGGCGAGTGTAAGACAATTACATATACTCATCTCTTCTTTACATGTACTTTTAATGATATCCATTCTTGCGAAACAATGAGATGTGCTTCTATCCCTGTCGAGGCCCTCGAGCCAAAATATGGATAGGATCGCATCCTGGGCGTTACAAGTTGGTATCAGAGCCTGAACCAACCTAGGAGCCCACTTGATTGATCGAACTTGGCCGAGTCGAGTCTAGTGAAAAATTATTTTGAGTCCAGTTATATATCAGAGAGTAGGATTCTTCTTACTCCTCTTCTATGCTCTGGTGAGGAATACTAACGTAGGAATTTTAATTCTACCCCTCTTCTCACTCAAATTTAGGATCACGCGTGTATTTTGGAACCTCTGTAATGTCGTTGTGACCGGAATTTTGTTCTTGGTGCCTCCTGTTCTAGGGAGTTGAGCTCCAGGGGAGTCTTGTCACACTTGTTATCGTTCAGTTTCCTTAGTATCTCAGGATTCAGATGTTCGAAATTGCTTCAATACTCTTTGTGGCGAGAGGAGTTTGGCGTCACCCGGTACTAGGGAGAGCGTCCAGATGTCCTGCCATAATTGGTATTGTTGTGATTATGAGGGTCTGAGGTAAATGAATTTTTGAAGCCTCTGGTTATGTGTTGACGGACGTGATACATTGGAGAGTAGTATTACTGCTAGGAGTTGAGTGGTGGATTTTATTCCTTCTATCTATGGACCCGATTGCATAACCAAAGATTTCAAAAGTTCTTAGGTGGGAATTCAAGTAGTTACCTAGGACTATCCTTCCAACAAATGCATAATGGTTATGTATTTGTTTCTGACTTGTTTTGTAAGCCTCGTCCTTTGTTTTGTTGGAATATGGTAGTTTGAGTTGCTTCTATGCCAAGTGTTGAATTCGTATCTTTTCGAAGTGGTGTTCTCATATTTCTATGGGAATGCTAATCTGTTTGATAAACCAGAATTGTAATGAGATTCTTTTCAACCAGTGTGCTTCTCTTCAAGATATCTCAATTCTTCCCAATATTCGCAAGATCTATCCTCATATTTATTTCCGAAGTTCTTTTCATCCATCCCAAGTTGTCCTTGTTTTCCCCACCCTCCCGCCCTTTTCTTCAACAATTAAATTATTGTCTAAGTGCCTTTCTATTTATGTGATGCTTCTGCTATATATTTTCTTCTGTATCGTATCCGGTGATTCATTGTGAAGTTGCTCAGGAGCTTCAAGTTCATCATTTCTTCGTCTCTGTTTTCTTCTCCAGTGAATTCAAGTCAAGTTGTTGTTGGTGTTGGTAATTCTTGTCCAAGTATCTCTTGGTTGTCGTCTCTCTCTATTCTATCCGGAGTGCTCAGGATATCTCAGAAGATTCATGTTTCTGTTCAAAATCCTTTCAATTATTTCGAGGTTCTCACCTCATGAAGTTTGAATTTGTACCGGTGAAATATCTCCTTCTAAGCAATCATTTCAATGGTGGTTTCTTTTCAGTGGGCCCATAACCCACAGGTTTTCCCCAGGATCTTACCTCACTCTTCTAATCTTTTCAAGAAATCTCAAGTTCTTGTCAAATATGACGTAAGAATTATTTTCATCAGTCAAAATTCCTTCTGCCAGATCGCTTCTAAATCATTTTCATCGTTACCTTAACCCTTATTTCTTCATTATTCCTCGAGTGTTTCAATAATTCATGATGTTGTTTCTCGTCATCATTCTCAGCGTAGAAGACCGATGAAGAGTTTCTCTTACATCTTTGTTCGTTCTTCTAGATATTCATGATTTCAGCTTGTTGCTATCCTCTCAAATTGTTTTCGATCATGAGTAATACCTTCCATATATATCTTAACCGTTTTAGAGTCGTTTCCGTTCTCGATCCTCTGAAGGCCATCATTTTGAAGATTTCTTCGTTCTCAGCTTTCATTCTCAAATTCTTCTCAATTGTTGTCTCTTCCTTTGTAACTCAATTATTCCAGTTCTTCGCTCAAGATTTCTCTAGGTGGATCGTGATATCTTTGCTCATGTCATGTATGTCCATTCATTTGTAGTATCCTCATTCGTTTCAAATTCTAACCTGTGGTTGTTCAAGAATTCTTCATGTTCATGATATTCCCCAATCTTCTCAAGAAGAATAAGTAGTATGCCAAATCCATTGCTTGTCATCAATTTAACTAGATGAAGGATAAGCATAACATAATTCTTATTCTTGTTTCATGAAGTGATTTCAATCCTTCTTCCGTAATTGTCCACAATATCAAATTCTTGATTCTAAGTTGTTCATCTTTTCTTTTTCGGAGCTCCAAATTTTTTCAAGTATCTCATCGTGAATTCCTATCTAAATCTTCGCAAGGCCCCAAGCCTATTCTGTTCAACCTTCATTTCTTTTCTATCATCCTTTCATTCTGGTGTTCTTCAAGAGGTTCTTCATGATGGTTCGTCAAGGATTTCTTTCATTTCTCAAAGTGTTCTTCAGGATTCTTGTTGGAGGATCTCAAGTATTCTTTATCTTCACTCCAAAGTGCAATTCATTCTCTCTTATCATTTGACATGGTGTTATAGCATTCTTAATTCATGAGGAGTCTCAAATATAATTTACCAAGAATGAGATATTTAAACCCATCATTCCTTTCTCGAAGTTATATTAGCATGGATTTCACCTAAGGCATTTCCCAAGGATTGTTGCTATCACGGTGTTATAAATGATTCAAGTTTTCTCCTCCTCTTGGTGAAAGAAGTTTTTATCTCTTCGTTGATCTCAATCAACCAAATTTTTTTCCTTCGTGGTCGGTTGTAAACCCATAATTTTGATATGTTTTCCATAAGCCCACAACAAGTTTTTCTTTTCGTTGTTGATTTTCCAACAACTTCATTCCATTTCATCTTGTAAGGATGTTTCAAGTCCAATTGTGGTAGAAATTGTCATTTCTTCTTCGTTCTTTGCTTTCCAATGGTTTAGATTCTATTCTTTTGTTCAGAAGGCACTGTGATGTTGCTCTCTTCGACCCATTATCTCGGTTTGTCAATATCATGTTCTTTCGTTGCTTGTCTAGTTAATCGGAGTGTTTTTAAACCTTTTCAAGTTCTTTCCATTTATCAAGTTTCCCCTCGCTTTTCAACCAAAGTGTTGCCCAGATTTCTTCTAAATTCTTGCTTGTTCCTCGTGCCATTCTTCATATCTTTAAAACCTCCAAGTTTTGCTAGTTTCACTCGTTTGTCAAAGAAGCAACTAAGTTTTACATCTTCTTGTCTTCTTCCTCTTTCTCTTCACATTCTAAGATCTTTGGACGAGATCTCTTGTTAGTGGAGGAGAGTTGTAACAGCCCAAGACCAACGCTCCAGAAGATTCCCCTTTTATTCCATTGTTGTCGTGTATTCCATTTGGTTGTCGCAGTCATCATCGCACGATTCACAACATCTGCATATCATCGGCACTTTGCCGCTGTCATTTTTCAAAACTTGCATTCGTTCGTGGTTCCTGGTTCTCCCTGTTCTCGTCGACGACCGTTTTGACACCAACCACACATGCACGCGCTCGCGGAAACACAAAAATTTTGTTTTTAAAAGTGTGTGTTAAACTCTCGGATTGGGTCGAAAGTTGGCGTGCGATCTTAATATAGTGTAGCTATACCGCCTGTCAAATTTCATCGCAATCAGAGTGCGTTTGATATCCGAACGGTCGACCGTATCGGCACCATCATCTATTTATTCGTCAGACATTTTCGCATTATAAAACCTGTCACGGGCCAGAAACCTTCCCCCTCATCTCCACCTGGCCCATCTACACAACCCACCACATGCCACCTACACCACTCCCGTATCCGGGGGCTAGAAAAACCTAACCCTCCCTAGCCCTCCTCAAAATCCGCGCCGCCATCCCTCCCAGGTATATGCCGCCGCTAGCTCCACCTCCCACCGCGCGGCCCGCAAGCCCAGATCTGGCCCGCCGGGCCCGGATCTGCCGCCTCCTCGAGCTCCTCCTCCAACCTCCCGTGTTTGCCCTTGCCTTGCACCCAACCTTGCTGCTGCTGACCGGACGCCCACAGCCCCCGCGGGACCTCACCGGAGATGCTCGGAGCCTCGCCAGACCCGGTCAGACCTCGACCCCGTCGCCCTCTCCTCCCCTTGCTCCATTCTCTCGTCCTCTCCCTAACCTCCCTCTGCCTCTCTTCCAGGAGCGCCATGGCCACCGTTCACCCGCCTCCTTGCCTAGATCTCGTTGGAACTGAATCTGCCTCAGCCGGATCCGACCGGATCCGCCAACGTTGGCCTGCCAGTGCCCTTTGCAGCTGACGGCCAAGCACAAAGCACCGCCGCCATGGATGTCCTCGTGCACCTGCATGGGACGACGACCTGCGCCCGAGTGCCTCACTCGCCATGCACCTAGGCCAGCCACGTCACTGCCCCGCGCCCTTGGCCCAGTCAGCGCCTGTGTCGGCCCAACTTGCCAAGGCCCACCTCCATGCAGTGCCAGCCTCCCTCCTCATCAACCGGGCCTGACAGCCCATGGTGAGTGCTTCCCACCCGTCCTATCTCGACCCTGTTGGGGAACGTCGCATGGGAAACAAAAAATTTCCTACGCACACGCAAACCTATCCATGGTGATGAGCATCTACGAGAGGGAGAGTGGATCTACAGACCCTTGTAGATCGCTAAGCGGGAAGCGTTAAGAAACGCGGTTGGTGTAGTCGAACTTCTTCGCGATCCAAATCGCCGAGCGTCCCGCGATCCAATCACGAACCGTCCCGCGAACACATCATGATCCGTCCCGTGAACTCATCACGATTCGTCTCACGATCTTGATCACGATCTGTCCCACGAACTCATCATGATCCGTTCCGTGATCACATCACGAACCGTCTCGTGATCTCGATCACGGTCCTTCCGATCTAGCGCCGAACGGACGGCACCTCCGCGTTCAGCACACGTGCAGCTTGATGACGATCTCCACCGTCTCGATCCAGCAAGAGGAGGTGGAGAGGAGAGAGAGTTCACTGGCAGCGTGACGGCGCTCCGGTGATGGTGGTGGAGCAATTCCGGCAGGGCTTCGCCTAAGCGCTGCAGAAAACCGATCTAGAGGAGAAACTATGCACCGGTGTAACGGGTAGCACGTGGCCGGAAATTCTGTCCAAAAACCACCCAATACACTAGTATATATAGGAGGAGAGGAGAGGAGAGGCAGCCAAGGCCTTTGGGTCGGCCGAAATAGGAGGTGGGAAGAAATCCTACTTCACCTCCAATCCTAGTTGGAGTAGGATTGCCTCCTGTTGGCTGATTTTCCACTTTTTGCTTTAGGACTTTCTCTCCTGCGCCATGGGCCTTTGTGGCTGTTTTCCCAGCCCACTAAGGGCTGGTTATTATTCTCCCACAGCCCATGGACCTCTTGGGGTCGAAGTACCCCTCCCGGAGGTCTCCCGGTACACTACCGGCACTCCCGGTACACTACCGATGAGCCCGAAACTTTTCCGGAAACCAAACTGGGACTTCCTATATATGAATCTTTACCTCCGGACCATTCCGGAGCTCCTCGTGACGTCCGGGATCTCATCCGGGACTCCGAACAAACTTCGGTCACCACCATACATAACTCTACACTACCGAAACGTCACCGAACCTTAAGTGTGCAGACCCTGCGGGTTCGAGAACTATGTAGACATGACCGAGACACCTCTACGGTCAATAACCAATGGCGGGACCTAGACGTCCACATTGGTTCCTACATATTCTACGAAGATCTTTATCGGTCGAACCTCTATGTCAAGGATTCAGTTAATCCCGTATAACGTTCCCTTTGTTCTTCGGTATGTTACTTGCCCGAGATTCGATCGTCGGTATCTCCATACCTAGTTCAACCTTGTTACTGGCAAGTCTCTTTACTCGTTCCGTAATACAAGATCCCGCAACTAAAAATTAGTCACATTGCTTGCAAGGCTTATTGTGATGTTGCATTACCGAGTGGGCCCCGAGATACCTCTCCGTCACACGGAGTAACAAATCCCAGTCTCGATCCATGCCAACTCAACAGACACCATCGAAGATACCTGTAGAGCACCTTTATAGTCACCCAGTTACGTTGCGACGTTTGATACACACAAGGCACTCCTCCGATATCTGTGAGTTGCATGATCTCATGGTCATAGGAACATATACTTGACATGGAGAAAACAGTAGTAATAAACTGACACGATCGTATGCTATGTTTGTAGTTTGGGTCTTATCCATCACATCATTCTCCTAATGATGTGATCCCGTTAGCAAATGACATCTCATGTCCATGGCTAGGAAACCTTAACCATCCTTTGATCAACGAGCTAGTCCATTAGAGGCATACTAGGGACATGGTTTTGTCTATGTATCCACACATGCATTTAAGTCTCCGATCAATACAATTATAGCATGGATAATAAACGATTATCATGAACAAGGAAATATGATAATAACTAATTTATTATTGCCTCTAGGGCATATTTCCAACAGTCTCCCACTTGCACTAGAGTCAATAATCTAGTTCACATCACCATGTGATTCGCATTGTTATGAATCTAACACCCAATGAGTTCTGGGGCTCGATCATGCTTTGCATGTGAGAGAGGTCTTATAGTCAACGGGTCTGCGATATTCAGATCCGTGTGTACTTTGCAAATCTCTATGTCAAACCGTAAACACTGCTACCACACTCCACTTGGTACTATTTCCAAATGGCTGCTCCACTATACGTATCCAGATTGCTACTACTAGTCATCCGGATAGGTGTTAAAGCTTGCATCGACGTAACTCTTTACGACGAACTCTTTATCACCTTCATAATCAAGAAACATTTCCTTAGTCCTCTGGTTACTAAGGATAATTCCGACCGCTGTCCAGTGATCCACTCCTGGACCACCCTTGTACCCCTTGACAGACTCATGGCAAGGCACACATAGGTGCGGTACACAGCATGGCATAATATAGAGCCTATGGCTAAGGCATAGGGGACGACATTCGTCCTTTCTCTTTCTTCTGCCGTTGTCGAGCTTTGAGTCTCACTCAACTTCACACCTTACAAATCAGACGAGAACTATTTCTCTGGCTGATCCATTTTGAACTCTTTCAAAATCTTGTCAAGGTATGCACTCATTGAAAGTCTCATCAAACATCTTGATCTATCTCTATAGATTTTGATGCTCAACAATTAGGTAGCTTTATCCAGGTCTTCCTTTGAAAAACACTTTTCAAACAACCTTTTATGCCTTCTAGAAATTCTACATTATTTCCGATCAACAATATGTCAACCACATATACTTATCAGAAACTCTACAGTGCTCCCACTCACTTTATTGCAAATACAAGTTTCTCGTAAACTTTGTATAAACTACAGAAACTTTGATCAACTCATCAAAGTGTATATTCCAACTCCGAGATGCTTGCTTCAGTCCATGGAAGGATCACCAAAGCTTGCACACCTTTTAGCATCCTTAGGACTGACAAAACCTTCTGGTTGTATCACATACAACCTTTCCTCAAGTAAACCGTTAAGGAAACGATGTTTTGACATCCATCTGCCAGATTTCATAATTGAAATCACAGCAACTGCTAACATAATTCCAACAGACTTTAGCACCACTATGAATGAGAAAGTCTCATCGCAGTCAACTCCTTGAACTTGTCACAAACATCTTTGCAACAAGTCGAGCTTTACAAATAGTGACATTCACCATCAGTGTCTGTCTTCATTTTAAAGATCCATTTGTATTCAACGACCTGCCGTCCAACGAGCAAGTCTACCAAAGTCTACACTTGGTTTTCATACATGGATCCTATCTCGGATTTCATGGCCTCCAACCATTTGTCGGAATCCGGGCCCATCATCGCTTCTCCATACTCGTAGGTTCATCGTTGTCCAACAACATGACCTCCAAGACAGAGTTGTCGTACCGCTCAGGAGCAGTACACATCCTTGTCGACCTACGAAGTTCGATAGTAACTTGATCCTGAAGCTTCATGATCATCATCATTAACTTACTCTTCAACTAACATAGGCTTCACAGAAACATCTTTCTGCGCTGCGCTACTCTCTGGTTGAACAAAGGTTTAACAACCTCATCAAGTTCTATCTTCCTCCCACTCAATTCTTTCGAGAGAAACATTTCCTCGAGAAAGGATCCATTTAAGCAACAAACACTTTGCACTAGGATCTGAGATTGAAGGTTCACCCAACTGATCTTAGGGTATTCTATGAAGATGCATTTGTCCGCCTTGGGTTCGACCTCATTAGGTGAAAACATTTTCCACACAAGTGTCACGTCCCAAAATATTAAGAAATGACAACTTAGGTTTCTATCAAACCATAATTCACGCGGTGTCATCTCAACGGATTTAGATGGTGCCCTTTTTTAAAGTGAATGTAGTTGTCTCTAATGCATAACCCCAAAACTATAGTAGTAAAACGACAAGAGACATCATAGCACGCACCATGTCCAATAGAGCATAACTATGATGTTCGGACACACCATCACACTATGGTGTTCCAGGTGGCGTTTAGTTGTGAAACAACTTTCACATTTGTCTTTAAGTTGTATGCCAAACTCGTGACTCACATATTCACCTCCACGATCATAGCGCAGTCATTTTTATCTTCTTGTCACGATGATCTTTAAACTTCACTCTGAATTTGCTTGAACCTTTCAAACGATTCAGACTTGTGTTTCATTAAGTAAATATACACTATATCTACTCAAATCATCAGTGAAGGTAAGAAAATAACGATATCCACTGCACACTACAAGACTCACTAGATTGCATACATCAACATGTATCATTTCCAATGAATCACTTGCCGCTCCATCCAACGGGGTCCTTTAGTCATCTTGCCCAAGAGGCATGGTTCGCATGTCTCAACCGATTCGAAATCGAATGAGTCCAAATATCCATCACCATGGAGTTTCTTCATGCACTTTATACCAATA